>JAULCA010319126.1:0-12652 GCA_032360845.1 Crassadoma gigantea
GTACCCCTAAGTGACCTGTTGTAGATCAGTACACTTGTATATACCCGGTACCCCTAAGTGACCAGTTGTAGATCAGTTCACTTGTATATACCCGGTACCCCTAAGTGACCTGTTGTAGATCAGTACACTTGTATGTACCCGGTACCCCTAAGTGATCTGTTGTAGATCAGTACACTTGTATGTACCCGGTATCCTTAAGTGACCTGTTGTAGATCAGTACACTTGTATATACCTGGTACCCCTACACTCAATTCTACCACACAGCCAGGATCCTAAGCCAGACTAAAATTTGACCTATCTAAATTGCATTTTCAACACATCAGTAGGTAGTCTTAATAAGCTTATAAAAGTTTATGAAACATTTGTCTGCATAACTGATCCCTCTCCATCCCTAGATACCTTGTAAAATTTACCACAATGAAATCACTTGTACATGTTGATCATAAATACTGGTCTAGTAATATTTTATGTATGAATTACCCTTCTAAATGAAGCAGTACAAACTTTTTCAAACACGACTAGTGTCTCGGGTTTAATTCCTTAGGAATGGTGGTAGATATAGTGTATTTGGCATCACTTACCTGTAATAAGGTGTTGAGTGACAGGGAGTAAGAAAAAGGATATCCATACTCTTATCCAAACTCTGGTCATGTAAGTATTTCATGACCACAACTGTTCCTCTCTGGTGTATAAGTCCAAAATACAATGCTGTAGGAATATTAATGATGACAAGGATCACCACAAGTATCTTGGCCTTCAATAAATTATATTTATGTTGTGTCTTTTGCGCAGTCAGTGGATCTACCTCTTCTTTTGTTGCCTTGTCACCTTGCTGTGTTTCACTTGCACTGTCACCTGGTGAGGACCTGGTGGCACCATCTAGTGGTTTATTGGTGTCTGAGGTATCTTTGACAGTACCTTCTACAACTGTTTCTCTGTCGCCTGTTGATGACGTACTCTGACTATCACCCAGTCCTGTACTCGCTGTGCTGACTGTACCCTGACTATCACCCAGTCCTGTACTCGCTGTGCTGACTGTACTCTGACTATCACCCAGTCCTGTACTCGCTGTGCTGACTGTACTCTCCGTACTCACACTGCTGACCAAACTGTCTGAGCTGCTATAGGGACTGCCAGTTTCTTCCTGTATAATGGTACCATTCTCCTTTCTCATCTTCTTTTTCTTCAAGCGTGGTTTTCGACACAACGCTTGGAAATATACACCACAATAATGCATTGAAATTGGCAGAATTGGCATCAGGAATCGAAACTCTTTGTGTGCAATAAAACTGGAATGAAGAAGGATTGAAAACAGATAACAATGATAATCTGTCAATCAACTCAAAATGCATGGGCAGATAATTATAACATACTTTTACTTGATAATCTGTCACATGGAATGTAACTAATGAAAACAATGCAGCACACATGCTTGGGCCAAGACCTTGATTTGATACTGTATTTAAAACTCATGTCAGGTATATCATTTTCTCCAGTCATAAAGTTGTTGGGTTTATAATGATGAAAATTTAATGCACATGAGCAAAAAACCTGAACAATAATTACTGAACCAGGATGACAGATTAAGATCTTCAGATATCTATAAATTTAAGGCTAGTAAAATAATTTCTCTGAAGTAACACCTTGTGGAACATTATACACCCTCAATAAATCTGTGAAATCTATGCAAACTGGAAAGGGAATTACAATGTCTGGAAATCAATATTATACTGCAGTTTATTTAAGGATTAGGTTATTTGAATAATTTACAGCACTTTCAAATGTAATTTCATGCAATTTCACTAGGTTCTCCTCAAAGTAAGATAATTAGAGCCTTTCTGATGTATTTTAATAAAAAGAGGCCCAATGGGCCTGAATTGCTCACCTGGTATTATTCTCACATTTGCAAACTTAAAAGTGGACTAAAATACGGCTACAGGCAGAATATCAGTGTTTGATTCATTAGAACCTTTTAAAAGATTTAAATATATGACACCTGTGACCTTGACATTAGGTTGAAAAGAGTTTATAGTTTTCCAACCCAGCATGCTTCTAGCAAAATGTTATTACCCTGATTTAAAAATATAGTGACTCCTGTGACCTTGAAAATGAATGAAGGTCATTTATTTGAACATACTTTGTAGCTCTTCATCCCAGCATGTTGCTGGCAGAATATCATCACCCTTGCCCACTTGGTTTTTCAGGGGAAGTTGTTTAAAGGTTTAAACATATTTGACCCCTGTGACCTTAAATATAAGTCAAGGTCATTTATTTGAACAAACTTGGTAGCCTTTCATTCCTGAATGCTACATGTCCAATATCAGTACCCTGGGCCTTTTGGTTATTGAGAAGAAGTTGTTTGAAGATTTTTAAGACATTTGACCCCATGACCTTGAATATAAGTCAAGGTCATTCATTTTAACAAACTAGGTAACCCTTCATTCCAGCATGCTACAGGCTCAAAATCAGTACCCTGAGGCCTTTTGGTTATAAAGAAGAAGTCGTTTGAAAATTTTAACATATTTGACCCATGTGACCTTGAAAGTGGGTCAAGATCATTCATTTGAACAAATTTGGCAGCCCTTCATCCCAGTTTGCGTCTGGCCGAATATCATCATCCTAGGCCTTTTGGTTGTTGAGAAGAAGTTGTTTAAATTATAATATTGACGATGGACGCCACACCACGGCATAAGCTCACTTGGCTCTTCACGCCAGGTGAACTAAAATCATACATCAAAATAATGAAATGTAACATGAAAAATTTGTGTCTTATTACCCAGGAAAATTAAATGTGTTGAAATATGAAAATACACTTTCCTTTAATAACCAAAAATAACAGTACAAAGTGCAGTTGTTTTTGTTCACTGTTTACATAATTTTTAAAAGGATTGTCTCCCTTCGCTTCAACAAGTGTTGTAAAACTTGCTCATGTTTCTATGATTTTTATCAACCAAACCAAATGTCAGTAGATTGGGTTGAAAACAAAGATCAGTTAAAGTCACAAGGCTCCAATGTTCTGATGGATTAACAAAGCTTAAAACTACTGTGAAATTTAACACAGCATCCCTGTTTTATGAGTCAGAGAGATGCAACTGGATATGAATCTCCATTCTGTCAAAAATGTGTGTGACGAGATGCGGTCAAAAGGCAATGTAAGCTGACGGACCTACAGTTACAACATAATCCACTCTGCTTTTGTCAGGTGTATGAGAAGGGAAATATTAAGTGGGAAATACAACAAAAAGACTAGATATTTTGTCTTCATAAAATTCAAATAGTTGAACTTGTAGTGATCCTGTTTTTTTATTATCGATTCTTTCAGATAATTCATTCGATTAAATACAATATTTTCTTGTTGATAAGCCGATCATAACTTAGTTAGAACCAATGCTTACATTATCTGAGGTGTAGAAATTCTGTAGTCTGACAATCAGGCTCTCATTAATTTCTCAGATATCTGGCTAGCAACATTACAGTTTCAGAATAACAGCAATATAGCCTAAGGTTTGAGTACACAAGGCTACATTAACACAAAACCATTGTATATATCAGTTAATGCTATTCCTTACACCTATACACTCCCCAAGTTTTAAAAAGAATTACTAGAGGTTTTGGTAGGATTTGCAATAAGAGCTTTTCAGTTACCTGTATGCAAATATTGTCCAGATGATAAGAAACAGCAGCACTTTATTTTTGGCCTTGTAAGCTCCAACAACGAAGGGAAGGAGATGTGTAGCCATGATGACTGGGTAACCCTGAGTGAGATACCAGTACCAGGGGTGGGTCCCATAGATAGATCCACCACCATGTAACACGTTGAACTCAAGGAAATTGTAGTGAACCACAATCCAGTCTCCATGGTAGGCACAGTCCAGGAATGTGGAGCCCAGGAAACACACAGACCTGTTAACATTTGGTGAATATTTATAGAGGATAATTATTTACACAAAATCTAAATAACATTAATGTTTTGTGTGTGGTACTTTCTACAAGCTATATGTTTTCTAGTATTGTTATAACTCCTTTATAGTGATACACTAAAGTATTAAGGACCATGTGCAGTTAAACCTTGATATAATGCCCCTTATCTAATTAGCCATCTCTTTTACTGTTTGATATAATGCCGCTTATTTAATTGGCCATCTATTTTACTGTGAGTGATTATTCACCAGTAATGTCTCAGAGGATATGACGTTTGAAACTTCTCCATATTGTGACTACTTATGATTTCTCCTGTTTTCGTTTAAGTCTAATAAAGGATTTCTAAGGAGAATTAACAAATATGACTGTCCATAGATGACACATGAAGACAGACAATAGCTGATGCTTAATTCATTCAGGTGACTTTACTAGGTTTGAAAATATAAACAGTGCCTACTCTGCTCTTATACACAAACAGTGCTTGCCCTCGCTCTTATCAACTAAAAGTGCCTGCTCTTATCCACTGATGAAATCCCAAATTAAATTCCAATTAAGTATGACTTCAGAATAAGTAACATACAGTGATTTGAAAATCAAAATGTTCTATAAGAAACCTACTTAAAGGCAACGGTCCGCTCGAACTTTTAATAACCTACCCAATCATCGAATCAGCAAGTGAAGTGGACTTTCTTATTAAATGACAACAACTTTTTACATAATGATTTTGTTCATTAATCAACTCATTCATGAATTTGTTTCTGGATGGTTAATTACCCGATAATGAAGTAGTGCTTGAGATCTTTCTGGAGTCTCTGTTGGTTATTTTGGAGATGCCAGGAACACATGAGGAGCCAGATGACAACAGCTGTTGGCCGGATTAAGACAGACATAGAAGCCAGGGCCACAAACTTTGGTACAGAAGATCTGTTTACGACAAAATAATCAACATATTGATAGGTGGAATATTGATAAATTCTTGTTGACAAATATTTCTGTAACATTTAAAGTAGCATTTTCAAAACTTCAGGGGTTATTTGGTTAATTTTGTTGGTAAACTGAAATGAAAGTGAAGGCACATTTGAACCCTTCAATTTCAAAGGTTGGAATAGTTCATTTTGAAATTTCAGGGGTGAATGAGTTAAACTACGTGTGTAGATATTGATGTTCATTTCACTAGCTTACTTGTAGCATAACAAAATAATTGAATTGAAATGAAAAGATTGTAGTGGAATCAATATTTCATTTTAATATTATTTCCTTACACTGTTAATTACTAAGGAAACATACTTATGGAAGTTGTGAATGTTTTGTTTGAGTTAAACCTAAACGATATGTTCATGGCACGCATGCATGCCTAGTTTAGCTCAAAAAGTTATTGTTAAAATGAACAAAACATGAAGTAGTAAACAAAAACTATATATGCAAATTTTTTTGTGAAGAAGCAAGCAGTGTTTTTGTTACCTAAATTTTACAACAGCAAGTTTTTGTATTGATTGGGAAAATCTAGCATTGATTGTATTGAAATTGAGAATATGTTCCTCAGATTTTGGTCATTTGTGGAAAATAAGACACTTTTTAGCTCGGAAAACAGCCTGTAGTCAACAGTAAAACTGTGCAAAAACATTTAAATACTTGCACAGATTATTCAGGTAAATTTTTCCAATTGATAAGAAGGTATATTCTATTAAATTTTCATGCCGTTGACAATATGAAATATTTCATTTTTTGTATTTTTCACAAGAGCATTTTACATGTACATAAAAGCACATTCACTCACTCTCACATCTGCACTCTCTAGCATACAAAGTTGTAGCAGAAAACAAACCCTTTGATGTTTGGCCAAGGGAAGTAATAGAGTGCCATGGTTATGAGAACAGTCTCCATACAGTTTGACAGTGTGCGAGTACAACAGTACAGGGTGAACCAGGACAGGATCTGACACAGCAGGGTCCACTGGGCGGTAGCACGGTCACTTATTTTCCATGACAATTTGAACAGATAAAGATCACCCAATGCAGCTATTACTCCTTGAAGTATTCTTGGCAATTTTATCTACAAAATCAAATTTTTTCTTAAAATTTTTACAGGTGCAAAAAGAGTATGATTTGTAACTTTTTTGAGTTGCAACACAATTTTTTAATGATGTGTTAGTTTTTTCTCCAGCGAGATGAAACAAGCTCTATAACACATTTTAATGAAGTTCTGCTTCCATTCATTTATTCTTAGGAGTACTGTTAAGCTATTTATATAGGTTACAATGTTGTCAGTGGTGAAGAGTTGCATTACAGACAATGAGAAGCCCTTGTTAACTAAAAGCCAGTTTATAGACAGACAAATATGTATTTTATAACATGTGTAAGTAACTTTTACATGTTACATGACTTTAGTTATAGATTTTCAGTGATTACTTTTATTTTGTTATGTCTTATTATAAGTTATTTAAATTGTTTTACCAGGGTTAGTGTAAGTCGGATTATTCACACTATGAATTAACAATACCTATCATTCTGATGTAAAAATTATGCAGCAAAACCTATTTATCACATTTTTTTTTAAATCCTGCATTTTCCTTTTTCATCTAACATTACGTAACAAAAGAAAATCTACAATGTGAATACAATATTACATAAATAATAATACACCATTACTCTACATCAAATAAAATGACAATCTCACCAACAACAGTCTATGATCTAATCCTAAGACTGCCAAGGTTTTGTAAAGGAAAGCAAATATTGTTGGGTAGAAATAGCTGCGGATTCCTTGTCTCCATTCCCAAGTTAGATAACCATAACTGAGACAGATGTACGGAAACAATATGGAAAACATGTAACAAGAACATCATTTATTTAACTTTGCATTACTTGACATTCATACAACTTAATTCCATTTGTAAAACAACATACATTATAATTTTTAAAATTATATATATATAGACTTCAGTGTATCTTTTTCTAAAATTAGGTATAAACTCTCACTTTATCAAAGCATAACAAAGTTAAACCTAAAAAGAAATCCCTTTCAACAGCTAAATTAATAGACCTCCTTAACCATTAAAGAAATAATTGTTTTCAACATGATATTAACAGAAATTATTAACAGAAATGTGATATTAACTGATGTGAAATCCAAAATATGTACTGCAAGTAACATGCCAGATTAAACATTCACACATGATTTTATAATTACAATCAATCCCACCATAGTGATACGTAGAAAAAGGATACTTAAATACAATTTTGTGGGCAACCTCCAATGACTGCCAATACTCATCAGGAACAAAGTAGGTCTGTATCATTAATGCATTACAGATCCTTAAAGCTATCAAACCAAGAAAGATGGTTTTCTCAGTTGCCATTAATTTTTTGACAATCAGTGGCCCTAGAACTTCTTCCTGGAAAATGTATCCTTCATCATTCTCATCTATTTCCTGTTCATCGTCCGATGGAATAGGTGACATTGGTCGGGAATGTTTTGCTTGTTCTCGTGCATCCTGACCGTGTTTTAGCTTTCGTCTACGAATGGTTGCAGCTCCCTTCCCTTCCTTTGGCATGTTAGCATCAGTAGGACTAAAGTTTCTTATGTCTATGTTATTGAAGTATTAATATGTCTCTGAAATACAATATTGGAACAAAATGAATTAAGCCTGAAACTATACATATACATTGTGTATAACAAGAGTGTGGCAACATCTGACAATAGATTCCGTTATTTGGAAGAAAGATTATTGAGAAATGGGTGGCATTTATGTGTTCTTTTGTCATTCAATATTAATGAAAATTGCTTAAACTGACAAATATGTAACATATAAGTATTCAATACAAAAACTACATAAGTTAATGAAAACGATATGCCGTAAAAATCAAAGATTATGACTATATATGTGAACATTCTTTAGATATTTGAGACATTAATTAGCTGAGTCCTTCGGGAAATAGTTAAAAAGATGATCAGCAAGACATGTCTCAGACTACATCAACTGGATGCAATATAAACTGTCTACAACAGCAAAATATTAAATGCTCCTGTGTTTGTGAAGTGAGCTCAGGGTGTATGCTTCATAGATACATAGGTAACAAGTATGAACATATTTGAAATCAAAGTCAAAACCTACCACAGTAATTCTTCTACTACTTGGCCTAAGGCGCCTGTGCTTTGGGAATCTGGGACAATATCACACAAAAAGTAAAATGTTGGTGAAATAAAACAGGTTTTGCATTGATTTTTGGGAAAACGGCAAAAGTTTTCCAGGATAAAGGGCCTTATGACAGCCCCATGCAGATTCACCATTAAAAATTCACTGCACCATAAAATCTCTCCTACCTAGGAAGTCAAACCATTTCCCTAATCAAGAAACAGCATGTTTACATATCTGTTTACTCGTAGCCTACGGTAGCCATGATTTCAAAAAGCAAAATAAAAACAAAAATTGTCATAGTTCTCTGATTGAAAACCAATGGGACAAAATATAATATTAGTTTTTGCATATTTGAACTAGCTTTGTTTTTGGACTCTTCAATATCTTTTCCAAAATTACATCTTTGTTAGGCAGTATTGTACAATGAAAAGCAATGTCATTGATGTTTTTTAGAATAAAGATTAAAATTGTCATGTACACAAAGTTTGAGAGATTTATTCCAATTGCAGAACTCAAAATATTTATTCATAAACGTTCAGTCAGCATCAAAGTTTCTGTGCTAATTTGTACAAGTTCACATCATCCCTGCCTATTGGAAACATATGATGATGCCATCAAAATAGAAACAGAGATAACTAAGTTATATCCCTTCATTTCAGTCAAATTGAAACATGTTTTCTAATGAAACAATACAAGTTGCTTGGAGATAATTACTCCATGTGACACAACTCAGCATAAATAACAATGACTGACAATGTAACTATTCAATTCTGGCGAACAGCACGTTTGGCAAATTGCAATACTATATATTTAAACAATGCATTACATTAATCTTGAAAGAAAACAAGTTGTTTCATACATGCATTACATTATTCTAGTTGATTTTCTATTCAACAATTAATGCAGTAGATTATCCTCAAACGTTCACCTCTAGATAACACTCATTTCATAGTTTATTAAATCAAAGAGAGAATAATACAACTATTTTGATAGTATACCAATTGCCACGTCCAAATATGTGGTAATGACCTATCTATGTCAGAAGGTTCTGTCACTCTGAATCAAGGGAGTCCTTCATACACAACAAGACACGGAATTGCAGTTAGAAGATCTGACAAGTGACCAATATCTCTTTATATAAATCCCTGTTCCATATAGAAAAAAAATTACGGTAAACTTCAGAATGACCCTTTAAAACATATACAATACTACACCATGATCAAACCACAGGGGTTCGTTACAGCATAATTTCAGCTTACTAATAAATATGGTCTCTGGCTATTTCTTTTTTTATGACGCCAATTAACCGTTACATGGCGTCCGTCATAAGTTTCTCGTCGTGTAATCCTCTAACATTGTCGGAGCCATATCAGTAAAGCATATATGCACACATATCATATATATCAGACATTTGTAAAGAACTCGTGTGATCAAACTGCAGTGTAAGTGTATGCATAGAAGAAGCAATGGGAATGCGTTATGATTAAGATTATTCCTTTCTGGTCTATGTACATGTAGATTATGGTATTTTCAGCTGTTCAAAGACAACATTCATTCATTATCCTAGTTATGTCGTTTGACTTACCTAGTCCACCCGTTCATGTCACTATTGACAATTCTAGGCATAACGAGAGTTATTATCAATCAATATTTAATCAGCATTGTTCCATCAGACCAATGAAAAACTGCCAAACAAGTTCTGTACCAAAGTACGCAACCATCGATCGTCTTATATTCTCGGTGTCAATCTCATGCACAATTGGCTCTTTTTGGTAAGCTTTCAGGAAAACGTTCGTTTGATATGGATTCTTGAAGAGTGTTTGTAAGGGAATCAACTCTGTACTACTTATGTATATACATGTACGTCTCTGGTAGATCTTACCTATTAATGGACAATTATACGTAGCCATATAATCTTTTTACAACACCAGTTAACTGACAAGAAATCAGTATTCACACAATTTACTTACAACATTTAAATACAGTAGCGACGTGACAAATTATTATCAAGGATTGCCGCAATTCATTTAAAATTGAAAAAGGCAAAACACTAAAAACATCAATGTTTTACCGTATATTTTTTTTTGTACCATAATGTTATAAATTGGACGACAAATTGAAATTACTATAACATTCATCTCATATATCAGTGTTTTATGATTCGCAGTCCTTTCAGTGGCGGATCCAGTGGGTTTTTTGGGGCTTAAGGAACCCCCCCACCCTAAGAATTTTCTTTAAAAATCATGTATTCTCACCATATTCCTCAATTTTTACCCACATGGAAACCCCCCAGGAAATTTGGAAACCCCCCAGATAGGTCTCTGGATCCGCCACTGCCTTTGAATTTATTGATAAGTTTGAGTTTATTGTTTTTCCTCAGATACATTACAATGTACAACATGAGGTATCAGATCATAATAACATATGTATAATGACAAAATGGATGGCAAGTAAGCAAAACAGTTAGCTGCGGGAACCGTAGCTTCTAGGTCCGATAACAATAAAAAAAAAAATAATAAAACGATCGGACCTAAAAGCTACCGTTCCCGCAACTAGCAAAACAGTATGCATGATTCATTATAAATTGCTTGTAGTATAGTATATCTTAATTACAATATTTTTTTTCATTTTTGTTTCTCTACAAAAGACAAATTCCATTCAATATCGTAGTGTTGCAAAATGACAACAGACCACTCATTTTCAGTTATGAGGGATTTCTTCTTTAATACAAAGGAATATATATTTCTCTAAGCGCTACAGTTATTAAATTTGTACATTTGAATAAATAATGAAATTCGTCGCCTAGATCATTTTTACATAGAGTGCATTTTCGGCCATGTTTTGGAATATTATGCCACCTTCCTGTTTCAATGGGAAATTTTTCATGTTAGATATCGAGCACCTAAATTTGGATAATATTGACCTGTTTTTTCAGAGAGGCGAGTCAAATACATGGAGGGCTCAATTTCAAGTTTCTTCCTAAAGTTACCATAGAGTTCACTTCGAGATGAATTTTAATTGAATGTCTGCATGTCATCTTTGTTAAAATGATCAATTAAAACTTGTTGGACAGTGATTTTAATATTATATTTACTAATAGGTTCCTGTTTTATAAAAACAGAACTTTGTTATTCATTCAGAGATAGCCAGTTATTTCAGTGGCGGACCTAGGCGTACCGGTATTGCGTAGTTGCCCGGGAAACCCCCCTTTTTCGTAGAGACGTATACTGCTTCGACCAAGGTTTCTCAAGATTTTCCTCTGTCGACCATTCCTTGAACTGTGATTTTCTATGGCTTCCCTTTGCCAGCAAATTTGAAGAGCTATTTATGCCAAAGGGTGCTGCCCAAACAAGGACTCCACTACTTATACATTAAACAATAGGAGATTAATATCCTCCATTGTCTATATATAAGTAGGGGTCTCCAGTCAGGTCTGTGGTCAAAGCTCTCCGCACTGATCCTCCCTAATCGTATTAATCTTGTCCTAATTGTCACGGTGAGGTGATCACCCTGTCAGTTGGGAGAGACTATAGTAAGGAATACAGGTCAAGTCTTATTTTAAAGGTAGAGTCTATTTCATGATAGTTCACCGGGGGTTTCCAAGCACACATGGTCACCAGGAGTCATTTATTAAACCAATTAAAAAATAAAATAAAAAAAAAATACAATGAAGCACATTCCTTAGCATTACTTATTAAATTGTCAGGTGATAAATAATCAATGTAAGTATAAAAGCCTAGCGTGTACATCCTTTTGATTACGTGTTTCATCGGGGTATAAAAAGCTTCTCTTTTTTTTTTGCAAACTGTATAAATCCGCGTGGTGTTGTTTTTACAAACTTCGGTAAATTGAGAATCTACCGATTCCGAGCAAAGGTCACCGGACTTCTTTGATCATTTCCTTTTGAAGTTGCCGACAAAGCGAAAGTAGTTCCGGGGGCGTGGCTTATTTTTTTTCTTTCATAGAACAATGAAATGAATTTATCGACCAATCAGATTAGACTATTTGGTATGAAAAAATATTATTTTCCAAAGAAAGACAAACAGTTAAATAATAATTAATATTTATGACAAAATATTAAATTGCCAAAATTCTCGCCTAAACCGTACATGTAAACTTTGACAAGTGACCATTTTAGGGCCTGACACAAACATCGACATTTTAATCAAAATTTTTTTATCACTTTTCTTACAGATTTTATAAACTCTCGCTCCGCTCGTCCATCGTGAAATATAAATACAATGTACGTTATAAAAGATAACTATTCGTGACTATATAACTACTCTATGCCATGCCTCACTCGATCTGTTTGCCATCCTTGGTGAACACAGGAAAGACACAGAAACCCAAGAAGGTAGGAAATTCACCAGATCAGAAAGAAATCAGTCGGAGTCCCTGATAAATAAATCGGTAATTACAGACCATGCTACACAGAAAAACCATGTGATTGACTGGGATAACTCCAAAGTGTTGGACAGAGAGAGCAAACTGTTCAAGCGGCAGATAAAGGGAGCCATCTGGATACGCCGCAGTGGGCCAGTTCTAAATCGAGACGAGGGGGCTCAAAGACTCTCGCACATCTATGACCAAGTG
>JAULCA010319237.1:0-12652 GCA_032360845.1 Crassadoma gigantea
GGGAGGGAGGGAGGGGAGGGGATGGGATACTAATGTACAAGCAGCCAATCATACTTCTTGTCAATTTCAAGTGCAGTGACCAATCTATAATTTGTATGGGTCTTTTTCCACTGTATGTGTATACATAGTTAAAACAGTTGGGGTTTGGAAATTCTATGGGTAAAATCACAGTTGTATGGGTATAGGACCCAGGACTCACATGTAAATTTATCACTTCAAGTCAGTCATTTATAGCATGTTTAAGGTAAGACTCTAGAATTCCATGTTAGTATGAAAAGAAACAAAATCTTTCCCATCCTTTCCAGGTTGAATGTTTTTATAATAAGAATCCATTGTCACCTTTGAACTGCATTTGCGCCTCCTGGTTTTAGACCCTCATAAGGGAAGTGTTTTTTGGGAAAGTTTAACATTGTAGGACGCAATTAGCAAACATTTGAAATGGAGTATTTTACCTTCTGTCAAAAGTTCTAACAATCATTTTAAAACCTCCTTAAATTAAAGAGATGTTTACAAAATGGATATATATGGCAAAAGAAAAATCAAACTTTTTGAAGCTGAAGAGTGGTTATTGATGTATATGTCAAAATAAGAAAAACTGCTTAAATATATACAGTTTTAGGGGCGGTTACTCTAATACAAATCACAAATATCATGTGAAAGGTAGCATGCTTCCTTAAGTCTTTTTTAGTTGCGATACAACAAGGAAAGTGGTAGGTTTTCACCACCAAGTGGGTTTTATCATCGTAATTAACAAGTGATAAAGACGGTAACATGTACCAGATATTTATTCACAAGTACGTTGTTAGAGCAGGCGAGCGTTAAAAAACCTATGGCTGGCCAGGTATGTTTGGTGAATCAGTAACTCAAGTCATTCTGCTGCCATTATTGTAATGTTGTGATGTAATTAAAAACAAATTTGTGTGTTAAAATGTTTAATTATACATGCAGATGTGGGCATTACAATGTTTACAAAAATGTATTTGAATGAGTCCTTAGGCTGTAAAATTTAATAAATAAACAAGCATTGTATTTTTAATTTACTAGCTTTTAATCAGAATTCAATCAATACACTTTTCAAAAATTTAAATATAATGTTGACTTTAAAATTCTGAAAAACAAGTTATAAATTCAACACTAGAGTTTTATTGAATGCTTGCAATAGGTCTATACATAAGAAATCACATTTCAGACATACATTTTTTGGCGAAAGAAAGAGTGATTTCTTATTTACAAAATCAGTGTCAATTTGTGTAACTGATTAAATAAATGCACTTTTGAATAAAGGAACTTATGCAGAGTAATCTTTGAAATGTTGTTGTAAATATAATTTTAAAAACCCTACTTTGTATGAAGTCCAGATATGTTTAAGATTTATCGACTTTTGGTAGAGATTTGAAATTGTACGACATGTTAGTTGCGAGAATACAGAATCATTGACAGATAAAAAACAAACCTAAAATGATCATGCATAGAAGAAAATCAATCTGAAACCCAACTTCTATCAAACATTAAGAGGGCTAAGCGTACACGTAGCCCTACTATGAACGGTTGCCATTTGGTTGTCGTCACCGATATAACATGTGTTAGAAAAAACCCACATTGTAATGATGTTCCATTTAATTGACATAAAAGATGTGCATTTCGCCTGGCTGTAAGATAAGTGAGCTTTTAATTGGCATTTTTCATACAGTTCAATAGTGATCGTGTGCCACAACCATTAGGTAACATGGCTAGAAAATATTTGGAGATAGTGAAATGTGTTGTATACGGCCCTAGCCTCCGTTGACATTGACAGAGCTTGGCTGATCAGCGTTACTGCTTTCTTGTATAATCACGAGATACAAATCTTGGCCAATGGAAGTGAAACGTCATTACCCAGATAGCATCGTCAACAGACCTTCCTCCACTGGAGTCGAAAAGCATAAAACCACTTCTCGTTTTTTATGGTGATCAACTTTTGATAAGAATTTAATTAAACTCTCATTATGTGGTTTTACAAGATAAAGGATATGTATCAGTCACTAAATTCAGAACCAAGGAATATACAAGATTAACAAGTTCATTATTATTCAGTATCTGTAATATCCACAATAACGGAATTCCTTTCCTTAGGTGCATATATACTGTGTCTAACTCTTTTTGACAGGGGCTTGTACATTGAGACTTTGGGAAAAAAGCATGTTTTGGGGAAAATAACGGGATTTTTGCTTTGATTTTGGGAAAATACAGCTGAAATTATATAAGGGAAGGAGTCTGCCTGTATATGGCCCCAAAGTCACCTTAAAAAGTCACTGATATACTATCAATTTGACTTAATGTCACTGGAATCACTTTTGGGTCAATGTCAGTTTTCTCGAAACACTATCTTTTCTGATATATAATGTATGTAGTGTAACTTCTTTAATGTAAATGTATATAATATATCTGAAAAATTTTCAATTTGTTTGATGTTAGCATCAATGCTTCTAACTCATATGCTCATTAACTCATTCACCCCTAAAGACACATTTGAACCCTTTCAAACCAAAGGTTGGAATAGTGCATTATGAAATTTCAGGGGTCAATGAGTTAACTCATTCACCCTTAAACTTTCATAATGAACTAGTCCAACCTTTGAATTGGAAGAGTTCACGTGTGTCTTCAGGGGTAAATAAGTTAACTTTTCTTCTTGTATCATTTATATCACTATTATAACATGATGTAACTTGACCCCACTGTATAGATTTATAATTGGCGGTAGTCATCAGTGAATTAGAAGACACTTACCCTTCCTAAACACCTTGTCTTACTCTGGTCACATGTTTTCAAGGGTCTCCTTGTAAATCATTCCTTTGTTCATATTTTGCTCTAATTTGATCAATTATGAATTCAAATTAAGGTTCTGTTCACACTTTCTTTTTGTGAATTTGAAAATTGTAAGCAGGTCAAACTGAATTATCTGTATGTTGATGAGAGAGAGATCACTATTCAGTACACTAAGTGCAGACTTGTATCAATGTTATAGTACAATTATGTTTATAAATGGCAATAATTTTTGTTCACTCCAGTATTCGGTTGTATTCTGGGAACACGTTTTATTATAAGGGTTCTTGGAGGAAGCAGACTGATATTGATTTTAGTTGAGCCGAGCCTGCATATGATTCTAGTGTTTCATTGAGTAACGATTGATTTTTTTATACAGTCCGTATAGGGAGCATGACTGGCTCCAATCCATCCATGGTCATTAGGCGAGATTTTTTTTCGTATTTTGCATGAACAAAATTGACTTTATTGACTATATAGCATGACATTAGTAAAATTTACCATATTTTTACCAATAATTGCCCTGGTATTTAACTTTCATTATTTTCATCAAGTCAAAACATTGATGTTTATAACTAACAATGTTGTTACCAGTAAAAGCAACAACATCTACAATTTTTTTTACCATTAAAAGCCCAGGTATTTATAACAGATTTTACCAGTATTAATCATGTTGTTAGTATAAATGTAAGTTAACTCTGGGGTTATTACTCCAAAAAACAGGTGAGTTATACTTTGATCATGATGTTATCACCCTATAACCATAGTTGGAGTTGCTGAGCATGAAGAAACAAATGCATGTCTTACCAGAACTAGCCCCTTGGTCTGCCGCCGCCCTTGGGGACTTAGTTCCTTGGTCCTTACATGGAACCATTCACATCCTACAACCATGTGTATATAATTGCTCAATATAAAGGGCTACCCACATCCTACAAAGTTTGGTCCTGGGTCTGGCCCAACCTGTGGTGATTTAGTCCTCGGGTTATAACTTAGAAACAGTTTGAATCTTGGACATAGTTATACAACTGCTAGATATGAAGAAATTTTAACACGTTGAAGCTACCAGATGTAACCCCCAGCTGTTTGGATTTAATACTTGGGTCATAACTGGGAAACAGTTGAGGTCTTTATTCATTGCCATGAAAAGAAGAATACAGACGTACTACATGGGTTAGGCTTAAGGTCTGCTCCCACCCTTAGGAACTTAATCCCTGGGAAATAACTGGGAAAAAGTTGAGATCCATATTAAATAGTTACAGAAATACAACTGCTAGCCATGAAAAGATTAATACAGACGTACTACATGGGTTGGAATTAAGGTCTGTCCCTACCCCGACGAAGTTAGTCCTTGGGTCTTTATATAACATGGATGCAATTCCCATCATATAACGTATGATACAGGATTCATAAACATGAAGATTGGATACACATATATAGGATACCAGGATTTGCTCCAGTTTCTGGTCCAACCCCAGGGAAATTATCCAGGTGATCAATAAACAGGAAAGGGATACAGGACCTTTGGGCCTCTTGTCTTGATTCATCACAAAATGGTTCATTATTATATCATAATGACATGGTTATGTAACAATATGTGATAATGGATGTGTCAATTTAAACTGTTATTACCACTTAAGCTGTGTGGAAATGAAATTGTTAAATACTCTGATGATTGTTTGCTTAGCCAACCTAGACATATACAACAAAAATGACATAATTTGAGATGATTTACTTGGGTGTTGACTATACTGCTAGTACCCTTGGTGTTGATGCTAGTTCACTTACCCCATAGTAAACAGGATGATAAAACAGAGAATTTTATCTTGAAAATCTAGGATAGAATATTGATTTATGTTAAACACAGCCAGATTTTTGAGATAGGTGCTTATTAAAGAATCAATATTTAGCTGTTGTAGAAGATGACAGTTTCTGAGATTTTCAGATATACAGTTGGTGTGTCATTTTAAATCTGGAATTTTTAAATCTGTGCTATTGAATTTAAAGATTTGACAAAAGTTGTAATGTAACATGCTTACTACTGAAACTCCAATGTGCACACATGATATTTACAAGCTTTGATATTCAATATTTGAGAATAGCCAGGAGTTGTTTATTCTAATTAAGTGAAATTTACGTAATACAGATCTAAAAGGCCACAATATCAGGCATTGATTCCTTTACCTTCTTTTGAGGAGAGGATTTTGAATTTCAACAAAATCCGGGGAAATACATATATACCCATTTAAATATCTTCTGTATGGATCATATTGTCTCTAATAACTTTTACTTGAGGGGGTTTGAAAAATAGAATCAATTTTGTGATTTCAAATACATTAAAAACAAATATTACAAATCCAGTATCATCATATTTTGTCGTTTAATGAAACAATATAAATAATAAAACTTTTCCGTGTTTTGTATTATTTTTTTTTGTAATCGGTGACTGTTAATAACAACAAATATGTCGCCATTGTTCGTGAGGTCTTACATGTAGCCAGTCTGACGTGCAGACAGGCGGACACACCTATGGAGCAATGTAAGCCCATTTGATAGGTCGATACAAGGCAGTCAGACAGGTCACTCTGACGCAGGATATATCGTGCTAATCATTTTTCATCTCATATTTCTACTGCTGATAAAGTAAGGAGTCTCGGAGACCATTAAAATGTTTTTAATTATACGACATGTAGGATAATGTATCGTACCTGTGTGAGACTAATATGGAGTAGTACAGGTATGACATTTATGTATAAGAAATTTTGATATAAATGACCGTCATTTACCTGCTCGGTAATTGCCTGTAAAATATTTCCTTTCCAACCTCTCGAAAGAGACCACTTCTGTATTACATACCAGTCTGTCCAGGCTACCTGTAACTTTTACCTGTCTATAGAGACCATGTTTATATAACATACCTAGTTTATTATAATGTTGTCACTGTGTAAGCTAGAACCTGTCTATGAAGGTCACCTCTGCTTAACAAATACATGTTATTACAACTCCAGTGTGAAGGTCATACTACCTATTACCTGTTTATAGAAACCACCTCTATAATAGAGACCAGTGTACTCCCTAGCTGGGGGCCTCGGTGGCCAAGTGGTTAAGGCATCTGTCATTCTGCTACCAATAGTCCTCCACCACTGGGTCGTGGGTAAGAGACCTACCTCGGGCAGTCGCCAGGTACTGGCCGTATGTCAGTGGTTTTTCTCTGGGAACTCCTGCTTTCCTGGCACGTCCTTAATTAACTCAAATCAACCAAACCAAAATCCCCCTAGCTGTTGTAACTGTGTAGTGCTTTATTCCTGGCTACATTATGTACTGACCTGGTGAAATCCAAAATCTTTTTTTAATTTCAAACATATTTCATTGATTAAACAAAAGGATTGAGCAACAGGCTTTGCCTATATATTTAAGCTCTCTTCGTGGCTTTCAGCATACTTCTGATAGTTTAAGACATTGAATACAATGTTTACATACATGCATTATATTTCTACTCATCTCATGACAATTGGGTACATTTATTGCGAGGTAATATACAATAATAAGGCTGGATTAACAGTTTCATGTTTCTATAAAATAACATTATTTCATATACTACATGGACTGGGATATTGATATCTAATGTTGTTGTAAAATATATGTCAAGACAAATTAAATATACTGTTTCTGTTACTCCAAAATCTTCTCCTTGAAGCTCATCGTTTTATTTGACATCCCACGGCCAAATCATTCTCAGGTGATGAAAAAAAAAAAAAAAAAAGATTAACGGTGTATGTGCACCATTTGGAATTTCACTCAGATGAGTATTAAGGCCAGTGGGCCTCTTGTTCTTCATGCAGTATACAATT
Source organism: Crassadoma gigantea (assembly GCA_032360845.1). Lineage (NCBI taxonomy): Eukaryota > Metazoa > Mollusca > Bivalvia > Pectinida > Pectinidae > Crassadoma > Crassadoma gigantea. Next base: position 6,651 of record JAULCA010319237.1, read on the forward strand.
TATATGTTCATACAAAAAGTCATAATAAAAAAACACAATAGCGGCGTATATGGAAAATAAAACAAGTCTGTTTAGTTGTGGGGTCTTGTGCGGTTTGAATCAACAGCAGATGACATTGTTGATAGAGGGAGTTGCTTGACATCTAGTGCCAGCCACCATAGCAGAGAAACGACTGATCAATACAACACATACTGTAATGATTGGGATATGTGGGGAAATAGTTGTCTGTATCCCAGCCCAGTCTATAAGGCCCTAGTAACCCAAGTCTATATGGCCCTAGTAACCCCCGTCTATAGGGCCCTAGTAACCCACATCTAAAGGGCCCTAGTAACCCACGTCTATAGGGCTATAGGGCCCTAGTAACCCACGTCTATAGGGCCCTAGAAACCCAAGTCTAAAGGGCCCTAGTAACCCAAGTCTATAGGGCCCTAGTAACCCAAGTCTAAAGGGCCCTAGTAACCCAAGTCTATAGGGCCCTAGTAACCCATGTCTATAGGGCCCTAGTAACCCACGTCTATAGGTCCCTAGTAACTCACGTCTATAGGGCCCTAGTAATCCACGTCTATAGGGCCCTAGTAACCCAAGTCTATAGGGCCCTAGTAACCAACGTCTATAGGGCCCTAGTAACCCACGTCTATAGGGCCCTAGTAACCCACGTCTATAGGTCCCTAGTAACCCACGTCTATAGGGCCCTAGTAACCCACGTCTATAGGGCCCTAGTAACCCACATCTATAGGGCCCTAGTAACCCACGTCTATAGGGCCCTAGTAACCCACGTCTATAGGGCCCTAGTAACCCACGTCTATATGGCCCTAGTAACCTACGTCTATAGGGCCCTAGTAACCCACGTCTACATAGCCCTAGTAACCCACGGTTTCCACACCAGCTCTGATATGTGGGACAAGCTGAATTCTATATTTCATTCAGACCCATCAGATTGAACACTAGGAGTTTAGATTGGCCTTCATGTACAATGCATAGGATTTTCATGGTGGAAGAAAGGTGTATTTATGAAGGAATAATTGCTAATGCTGAGGTATTACGGGGTTTACGGGTTTACACGTTATTGAAGGATCACGAACAAAAACTTAGCCATGTGTTCACAGCATGATTCAGAAGGCTGATAAATAACATTTTAATTCATATTTTGATTGATGCTGGAAAAAATTAATTGAAAAGGCGAAAAATATATTAGAGATTTGTTATAATCCTTTCACCTCCTATAAGCTGGTGTTGACTTTTCTATTGATAATATTTTTTGAAAGTAGTGTGGAATTATTGATCAGAGTTTATTGTTAACTGCATAGCAGGACTGGGCTGGTCGCCTTTTGGTGACGTGATAGGTTCGAATTTCAGTCCAGCCCCCTCACATTTTCCCCTTACCTGAAAACTGCAAGATGTGATTAGTCAACCATTGGCAGAGTGACATCTATAAGGCAAAAAATAATGTATGTTTCAGGTAACATGACTTTAAAAGAAAGAGTTGGTGTTTTGGAATTATTTCCTTTTTTTCTCTTTTTTTTTTTGAGGGGGGAAAGGGGGGGGGGGGCTTATTTAAGAAATTACAAAAGTGTATATTACAACATGTATATCATCTGTCAATCAAAAGCATTTATACAATGTAGTACACATTTCTATCTTCACTAATACCAATTTACTACTAAAATAACATTTCTCGGGTTGATCAGAGATCCAAATGAAATATTAAAATATGATAATGCGATGCCGGTTTGATGATTTGTTAATATAAAAATTGGAATCCTGACATCCCTTCTCGTATTCCTATGAAGCTGGCCAAGCAAAATGGGAAAACTTGCTTAGTATTGAAAAGAAAATTCAAGATGAACCAAACATGGGTGGATCTGTACAATGATACTTTTATCAAAGATAAGTTCCATTACCCCTAGGGCACCCCACCTCCCCATAGGAGGCGCTGGATTATATAGTTTACGGGGAAATTATGCTTTTGAGTTTACTTTTTGATTGAAATCACTAGAAAATAATTCATAAATGATCATTGAGGCCAATGGGTAATGAATTATACACAATATTGTTGATGTCATGCCCCTTGATCTCTAGTGTGAGGTCAACTTTACTAAATGAAAATTTAGTCAGAGCCTTAAGTTTTAAACTGATAAAATATATTTCTATAAAGTATCCAGTAAGCTTGTATCAGCCAAGGAAGGTGTACATTACATAGCTATTGGGTCGTAATGATCTTCACCCCAGGTCAAAGGTCAAATAAGTGTACAATTGTCGGTGATGTCTTTTCTTACCCACAGAAGTTTAGGTTTGAATATCGAAGTGCACTGTGTTCAGTTGTTGTGATGTTCACCTCTTGGGCAAAGGTCAAATAAATGTTAATTAAAGATTTCCATAGGGGATATTCTGCATCCTCAAAATTAAAATATACACCCCATAGAGACAAAATAACTCTTGAAAAGACACATTTTGAGTTGTTCATTCAGATGAAATCATTAGATCTTAGAATATAGGAATATTTTAGCAAATTCATTAGTTGGAAAAGCTTATTTTAGGGGTCCAAATTAGGAAGTCTACCTACAAAATAGTGAGGGTGGGCAAGTATGGTATACATATTGGCAGATCAAGGGAGGCGGAAATAAATTGTTAAAAGATTCAATGGAATAAGGTATACCATTTAACTTTGACAAAGCAAAATATTCACCATTCATTATAATTTTAGTAAAGTCGATATTTAGTTCAATGTTTATTACACGGTTCGCTGATAATCAACATCGTCATCTTTGGTTCACCGTAGCTATAAAATGTACATTTCCTGATAAGCTTACTGGATTGGATGAAAAATGACAAAGTATGTAGCTTTGGTGCTAAAAGTGTGCTGCACGTGTAACTTGACTTATGATGTCTTTTGACCTGCAATGTCACATAACATTGAGAAACGTCATAATGGAGAAGTAATAAATTACATTCTGAAGTTAATCATACTGTTTTCAACCTCTCCAGAAATATTTTTTCCTTTATGCACTAATAGGCGGTACATGAATATACCAAAAGACATTGGTGTAGGAAATTATTCACAGAAATTTCATATATATATATATACACTCAAGTAAAAGACCATATATACAAGAAGAGGAAATCTGAATAAAATTAGCATGAATTTCTTTTTTTTTAGAATGTTGATTCAATTAGAGAGTATTACATGGTTGGAGCGCTATCTATAAATAAATCAGGCCTTACGGTGATGAAGGCTGTCAGAGACTGATAGCATGTACTTATGTATAAAATGTCTGCTTGGCATGTCCTGATTTTAAAACTTGATTCCGTCTACACATACATACATGTAGACGACCTTTAAGAATACATCAAATAAATTGATATTTTGAATGTTCTGATATCGTGGGAAGAGAGTTAAATTCATTCATTTATAAAACGACAAGTCTTTTTCCTGGCTGCAAAAACATCTTAAAAATTGAAATGTTATTTCCTCTTTAAGCCCTGCCCAGTTTATTGAACGTTGGTTTCTCAATCTCTTACTTATTTCATCCTGTTCGAAAGTCTTCCTTCCCAATGAAATTTAGGCTTCCCTTTCTTGTTCTTGTGCCAAATATTTATAAATGTAATAGTTTTTACTCCTTCTTGTTTTAAAACATTTCAACCGGCCAGATCCATCATGTACAAGACTTGCTGGAAATGATAGCAAGTGCTGTATGTTCGTAAGTTAAAAAAAGACTGGAGTGGATATACAGGCAAACTGAACTTACTTTACAAATCTCTTGCTTTGTCGGCTTATATTTAAATTAAAGCTTATAGGTACATAGGTTTTGAAGGGAAAGCAAACAATAAATTGCAAGAGAGGCAGAAAGCAATTTCCTTAAGGTGATTTCGACAATAAACAGATGCCTTCTTCTGTGCATTAGTCCAACTAGGGAGGGGAGTTTTGAGGGGCCGTGGGGCCTTCAGGGGGGATTCCCCCACCTGCATGGTAGAAAAAGCACCATCTGGGTACATAAAGTTGATTATGTGGATAGAGGTCTGTGACAGTTGCCTCCCAACCAGATGCCCAGGAGTTGATGGTTTGGCGTGAAATGTAGCCCGTATTTATCTCAAATTGTACCTGATGTTCTGCATTGAAAACGAAGAAAGAACAATATTTATTCTGACTTGAGATAGCTGCTGAAAAACAGTGTGATTTTTTTGCTCACCTGAGTTTTGAGCTCCCGTGAGTTGATGGAATCCAGTACAGGCCACTTTGGGCTGTCTGTTTTGATAAGTCTGTATCCTAAATCATGATTTGTTGCATCCCTCATCATCTTGTTTTTCATTTACTCATTGAATCCATCCTTTACCTATCTATTGTTATACATACTTCATTCATTGTTCTGTCTTCCAAAGGGTTTGTGATTCATTTCTTCATCTATCATGATATATTCTTTCCTTGATATTGTTTCTCAAAGAGATTATGATTCATTTCTTCATCTGTCTGTCTATTATTGTACATTTTTTCTTCAGCATTCTTTCCTCTGAAGTGACTGTAGTTCGTTCTTTATCTGTCTATCATTATACACTCTTCCTTCATCATTCTGTCTTTAAAAGGGATTATTATTCATTTCTTCATCTGTCTGTCTATCATTATACATTCTTCCCCATCATTCTGTCTTCCGAAGTGATAGCATTGTGATTCAATCACTATCTGTCTATCATGATATGTTTTTCTTCCCCCATTGTTCTGTCTTCTAAAGAGATTGTGATTAGTTGTTTCATCCGTCTATCATTATACTTTTTCCTTCATCTTTTTGTCTGCTGAAGCAGATGTGATTTTGTCTTTTGTCTTTTGTTCATCTGATGATTTAGAACCATGCTTCATCTGTCTTTCATGGAACGTATCATTGTATCTTTCCTTTAGTTTTGTTATCTGTTCCTTTCATCAATAGAATATGTCTTCACTTTAATAAATTTCTTCGGTTGTTAAAATTACACTTTTTCTTTAGTCTGTCATCTGTCCATAACGGTCAACAAAAATTTGAAGAAGTGATGATTACAATAATGGAGACAGGGAACTTGAATTGTCAAATTTAAGTGTTTTCATCATCCTACAATTTCCAAAAGCTACGCGAAAACCTTTTAGCAAGATTCTCAGGTTACAGAAATGCAAGAGTAAGAGTCCTATTTCATTTCCATTATAGCTTACTTAGGAGACATAAAAAACACAGACCCGTGGTCATTATCTCGGTCAGTTGAAACTCCAGGGGGTTCCCTTCATCCATAATATTTTCTTTGTTACATCGTAGAAATTGTCTAAGCTACAGGGAGGTGAATATGGTAACCACATAACATGATCAAAAAGTTAGCATTTTAGGTCCAGTCAGTATTTATCTTATTCTTTTTCATTATGTTGTCAATTAAGTTTGAAATCTTCAGATAGCCATATTTAGAAACATGATATGGGATTAATTTTGGAATTTGTAATTTGAGACTGATAAAAGTAATTTGTTTGTCAGAAAAATTTCCGGGAGCAATGGATTTCTCGTCAATATCAAAGCTACAGGTATGTTACCTGTTCAGGTGTACACCCCAGGTAGGCTCCTACAAAGGGAGTGCAGGATTATCGTAGTCACACTGTCTTATCATCAAAGGGACACCAGAAGTCTTTACCGTACCCAGCATATTGAAAAACGAGGATAACATTGTTCTCGGAAATCCAATGTCTTAAAATTGGCCGTCATGTTGAAAAAGTCTGATAAGATTGTAAGGACATGTTTGAGTAATGACTGTTACGACTTGACCAATCAGTTTGTGTTATACTCTCTGGTAAAATTTCTTGATCAATGAGTCAGGTGATTGTGATGTACAGCTTGGCTCTTTCATGCAAATCTCTGATTTAGTTGATCGGATGGGGATCAAGGCTTCAGGTTTATGACAAGTCACAAAACTCTAATTCAAACTGTTGTTGCCAATAAAATATCATAATTTTCTTTCAGGTTGAAAATTTGTATGCCCCCGAGATCGAAGATCGGGGG
>JAULCA010319681.1:0-12650 GCA_032360845.1 Crassadoma gigantea
ACGGTCAGCGAGTGAATCTACAGAACATACGTACAATACATTACGGTCAGCGAGTGAATCTACAGAACATACGTACAATACATTACGGTCAGCGAGTGAATCTACAGAACATACGTACAGTTTCAGAACAATTTTTCAAAATTGCAGAAAAAGAGCAAAACGTCTGAAAAGGTGTCGAAATCCAACGTACCAGCCAAAGGTGAAGCACAAGTATCCACGAGTGTGTTACGATAGACACATGGTGCTGGGGAAGAGCTACCAGTAACACTGCCACAGCTACAGAAGGTATGCATTGGGAAGTCCGAGCTCTTCACGAACAAATCGGAGGCAGATACCCTTGGGATTGAAAGTGAACACATGCATGAAATTCTCATTCTGAATTGATAACAACCTCAACACCATTTTAAATACCCAATATGAGCAAAATACTAGTTGCAGCTTGAGTAACAATTTAGCTAAAGTAATGTGCTTTATATACCCTTACAATTTTTTAATTGTCACCATCCATACAAGGACAAACTAAAATGTCAGCACTTTCTTAGTTTTTGGGAGCACCTCAAAAGTATTCTAAGAGTTGAATTTATTTTGGTTTTTAATCTCAATAGAAAGAATTTTTATTAACTGCACTGTCAGCTTTACATTTCAAATAAATCCTGTATTTAAGCTTAATTTCAATGTTTTGATGTAATTATGAAAACAAGATTTAAACCAATGAAGACATCCTTTACACAATAAATAACCAAACAACAGGTGATGTTGATACTTACAACCATTGCCTGTCGAAGTCTCTGGAGGTAGTGAAGTCGACACTAGTGGTAGATGTTGTGATAGCAATAGCTCGTCCATTGGGCAGGGTCAGGTCATTGTCAGTCACATCATCATACACACCACACAAACCTATAACAGCAAAGGGAAACGCAATTTCATAGCTGTTAACTTCAAAGCAAGAGGCCTATAGTGCCTGTATTGCTCATCTGACTATTTGAGCAATCATGATAATACCTTCTCATTTAAAGTGGTATTGTAAGTGCATGTACATTCCCCATTTCTTTCTCAGTCTTTCTGGTCCCAAGAATGCTTTATAGTAAATCTGGTTGCAGTGTGTGTTTATATGGATATAGGATTGGGATCTAGAAGTGTTAACATGAAGTGGACTGAGAAGAAGTCCTCAAGGGCAGGGCCAGATGCTGACAGCATATATTTCTTTGTGTTCTTTTCTTTATGTCAAGCAGGTATATTTAAAGAATAACCAGTACTTTTTGGGGTTTAATATACCAAAAAATACTTTTTAAAGTTTATGCACAAAAGTGCACAGATTTTTCAGTATAAACTGTATAACCCCCACAATTATTTTCGTAATCCCTTATAAATTTAATTTAAACAGTAAACAACACTTGATATACCTAGTGAATATTCACTTTTTTTCTGTTTTCTGGTTTTTTTCTAAGGCTTTTATTATAACCTAGTCTATCATTGGAGGAATAGCCAAAATTGAATTATGTATGATTATATGATGAGGATCTCAATCAATTTCAAATTATGGCCAAAGAAAAATGAAACTTGACAATTTCTACAAGACCTGCAGAATGCCATTCTAGCCCTGTGGTTTACATACAAATAGCAAGTGACCTTGAATTATCCTTACGACCCTGAAATATTTGCTTAAAAATGTTTAAGATATGAATTGTAAGGAGACAGGATGTGGGAGAAGACACGATGCAACAGGATGACCACGGTCATAGCCAACAATATGGCCCTATGCCACCCCCCCCCCTGTTTATTTTTCCCAATTTACTCCTTTAAAATTCTTTATTATGAAATCTAAAAACATAAATGCATAAATTAAAATGAATTTCTCTCAATTGACCAAGTTCTCAAAATGCAGCATGTGTAGGAAGTACAAAATTATGTTGTCAAAAAGATAGGCTTAGATATGATTAAGTTGGTATAATGATTTTCAAGATTTTCAAAAAATGGCCATTATGTTAATGATTTTCCTCCATTTCATCCCAGGGTCCATTTCTGGAACCCTTGATAAAGCTTGGATGGTTATGTCCTACCTGTTGTGTGACCCATGTCAAATGGTGAAGCATAAACCATGACTTGCAGTGAGGTTGTCATGTCTTCAATGGTCACCATGGTTCCTGACGGGAACCTCACCTGCACAAAAAAGTAGGTTGATTTTAAACCTTACACTTGACTAAATGTCACTACTACGATACGCTCTGCCTCAAATCTGCTTATATTATTATTTGTTCCCCAAATTTAATCTCACCTAGCCACCATCAATTGTGTCCCTGAAAGAACAAGTTCAATCCTCACATATATATACCCTCCCTTGTTAGCCTTCAATATTTGCAAATTTACAGTACATGTAATAGCTTGGGCTGTGAATACCCATCTTCTCATGATAACATACATAGCTTGATACAAGACTCATGATACAACAAACATGGTATTATATAAAACTCAGTAATAAAACATAGCAAACAAACATCTGACTGACTCAGATCTTTTCGGTTGACACATGTTAACGACATCATCCAGACGCTAATACATGTGTCTCGCTTGTGGTCATTATTTTCCAACAACCGAAAACAGTCTCAAGTACAAAGTAATTCAATTTCAATGTAACCCTGTTAATTACTACTGCCATTGGTCCAACACTAATAAAAATTAAAAGTTTTCAAGTAACTTCCTGTAGATTTAGTTGTGTGTTTGAAGAAGTTGCTATATCGTCAGCTTTGTCATTCTACTTTCGTGTCAGGAGTAACTTGGAAAGTGTAAAAAAATGGTGGTAATTCAGTCACACTTTTAATATTGTATGACCTATTATGTCTGAATAAAAAAATAAATGGTAGTATCAGGCAAAAAAAAATTAATCATTAGTTTCTCAGGCCAATTTTTTCAAAAATCACAAGGGAGGGAGGTGGGTTTTTTTATTTTTTAATTTCCAAAAAAAACGAGGCAAGTATTTTTTGTTTGTTTTGGAATGATGTCAGTTTTAATATTCTGTAATAACAAGAACACACAACAACATAATTGACTCTTTCAGAACAAAGCGTATGTATCTCCCGGAAACGCTCACAACCTCATTTACGTTCGCTGACATCATCACTTATCAAATGTGTCACATTTTGCCTTTGCAACCTCTGCAGAAACATCCCATCTTTGATTGAGTTAAACAACTCCATAAAAGTGCAACTGTCACTGAAGTGACATATTATATTCCATGGTAGAACATTTTCGCCCCACAAACAATTTTCACCGAAATCAGCGCCATTTTGGTCAGAACGGCAGACTGGAAATGGTTCAGAAGTGACTAACAAAAAAACAGCAAAATCCAGATTCGGATGCGTTTTCCCCCCCGTTTTTTAAAAATTTTGATCAATGAATAAAAACAGGTGATGCGGGACATAAAATAAGATGCGATGGGGCCTGAGAAACTAATAATTGTTTTTTTTTGGCCTAAGTTTATCACTGGCCCTTTTACCCTGTATACCATCATGGTCTCATCCAAATTGATTCAAGGTCAAAAAGAGTCTAATGAAGTTGCATATGGGTGAATTGATAGTAATATTTGGTTGTGATTGAAACGATTACAAGTTTGCATTCTAAAAACTGAAATATTTACACAGCATAGGTAACAACTTTCATACCGTATATTTGCCGCCCTCGCTGTAAATCTCTGTAAATGGATGCAAGGTGCCAGTCACATAAAGCTGTTGTGTGTCTCGGATATTTCCATCGCTTTCTCGGCAGCGGTCGATTATGAAGACATCATCCTCTGACTTGACAGCCACGGCACATGTCTCTGTTCCGAACTTACTCAAGCTCCTTTGCTTCAGCACAAACACCTACACAATACCAACGAATACAACATTTGAAGATGAAGTTTATGCACATACATATGTAGCTGATTTATTCCTCTCAACTTTTGTAACATTGTAACATAACAGCAAATTATTATTAAACAAGCAAACTAATCATGATTTGGGTGACCATTTTCAGAGCAGAAGAACTCAAATTCTTAGAAGCAAACATCATGTTTCTAGCAACATAAACCAAGACCAAAAACACAATAAACACATTTTCAATCACAGTTACGCTCAACACATTATCTCTGATTTCATATGCAACAAGGTGTTTCAAACATAAACGATTTCCATTACTTAAACGAGTATTAGGTTTCTTTGGAAGCTAACAGTAGCTTTATCTGTTATTCTGATAGGTGTTTATCCCTTTCACCACTGTAGACCATAATAATTCATTTTACACATTTCATATTGTAAACATTCAATGTATTTTTTTTATAAATGAAATAGATTCTGAATAGATTACAATTTGAATTTTCTTGACAGTTCAGAGTCTGTCAGCTTTTGGTATTTACAGAAAACTTTAAGTCAGATATTGTTTGAAAATTTAAAATATTGTCATTATTGAAAATAATTATTATTGCAAATCTAAGTCTAGTTTAGAAATAGAAATTTTGTTTTATCTGTAGTTGACATACTTTATGGCAAACAAATAATATTTTTATTCAGGCTATACTTATTGTACAATAATACCATACCTCTTGTGGCAATGTGGTGTGCTTGTAGACCAAGAACAACCCTTGGAAGTAGTTATTGTGGCTTCTGCAAACACATCAGAATACAGTGTGCAATATCTCATTGTAGTTTATACATAGCACATAAAACAATCATTATATTATTTTTATGCATTTTCATTTAGTAGAAAGAATTTAATAAATGAAAATGATCAAGTGTTTACAGCAAAAAATTGCATTCTGTACAGAGTTATATAATTGGGAGCAGAATTAAAGAATGAAGACAAATATTTATAACGTCCTTTATGTGAGTTATCGTAATGTATTCTGAATCACAAGACAATAGTTCTAAATATTGTTATAATTCAGTGCTTAAACCATTAATGATAAACAAAACACTGACCAAACTTTAGCTGTAATAGATGACGGCATCACAAGTATGGACAATACACGGTAAGAAAGAATACTTACAGTCCGTCAAATGACCGCACAGAGTCACCAAAGGCCAAACACACACTGTAACGGTCGTTGTCGGCGACAACAATCTATAAAATAAATGAAAAAAAGAAGTGTTAGTTTGAAACCGCCCTAAATGCCACAAAAAAATTGTCAACCTTTAAGATTCTGGGGATTTTTTTTATACGGACTAGACTTATGATTTCGTCAAATCATCATACCTGCATACGTTCACTGATGACAGTGATATAAAAAAATTGTATTTTAGTGGTCACAAATTTGTTTAGTTTCTCTCTCTATTTTTATTTGATATATTCTTCAATATTGAAAAAAAAATCAAAAAATTCAATTTCTAAGGAAACATAAGATTGTATAAGTTTTCAAAACTTGTATCTGAATCCTTTTTCTTTGTCAAATTAACCAAATACTTATACATGCAAAACATTTGTATAAATATGAAATAAGATGAAGTTTATACTTAAAATTTTATATCAGTTACATATTTGGAGTTTTTTGAAATGATATGTTTTTGGGGAATATTCCAATATCCCACACACAATATATATGCCATGGTAATCAATAGCAACAGTGATAATCATTTCATAACTGACTATTTTAAAAAATGAGATGTAATTTCATTTTATTTTTTTTTAATTACATGTATATTTTCTTTAATGTCACTTGTTTCATCAGTTCCTTTGATTACTACCTAACAAGTACCTGGTATTCTGCAAGCTGTGTTTCCTTCATGACTACTCCATTATCAATCTTGGTTGCTGTTAGTTTAGCTGTGATGTAGTGTGTGTTGTCCTGAATGAGGTCAGCGGTCGGGATGAGAGGTACCACGCGAGGGGAGCTGTAGTTGGCATCCGTAAAGACCATATTACATATTCCAGAAGTATCGCCGTCCTTGACCACCATCACTTGTGGAATGTCAACAGCGCCATCAGCACACCTGCAGAAATAATCAGTCACAGAATGAAAGCAAGTTAAGATGGAACGTTTTGAAATAACGCCCTAAACTTTCATGGAATGTTGACTTCCATTCCTTAAATACACAGCATCACTAATAATGTTGATGTAGTTTTCCAATCTTTCAATATCTTGTCTGTTTTTTCTTTGTTCTCAAATCTTTTCAGAAATTCACTGAACTCTGATGTCTAAATCAAACGATTTGTAAAAGCAAAACAAAATTTTTTTTGAAGAGAAAACATGCATGTTATTACATTCTCAAATCAAAGATATGAAGTTAAACAGAAGTATGAAAAAACCAAGTTGGATCAGTAATTACCCTAAGCAATGAAAATAAAGCCAGGTTTTATCCCGAGGCAGGCACATTCAAGCTTCATCACTTTAACTATCTGAGAGTTTAAATAGACCTACTTTGAAACAGACTTGGCATCTTCAAACAGAGATACGGAAACTTTGATGTAGCAGTTATTGCCACAGGATGGTGGCTCAGTCATGGTCACCACAATGTTGGATGAATTCATACTTCCTTCCTCTAGCCTGATTAAACGGGTTGGGTCTGTGACCTGAAATGTCATCATCAGTAACCAGAAATCAACATTTGTTTTTCTCAACACAACTCATTTTCATAGAATATTCAATATTTTTCCTCCCAGTTTTTTTTGGCGAGGAAGTTATTCTGAGTAATAAGCAAACATGCATGCTCATTGAACAGATGATACAGATTTTGGTGTTAAACTCACTTCCTGCATATGAGCTTGAATTCAAGAATATCACTGGTAAAACACAGTTGATAAAATGAAATAAGAGGGGTAAAACAAATACTTCTTTTAATTATCAAGAAAATTTAAACAATTAGTGGCCTGTTTTGGCTAACAGTGTCAACTGTTTTGAACCTATTAACTTTCTTACATCAATATATGGCATCTGAACGCAGGACTGGCCATAAGCCTTCTGTATATTATCCAGTTCAGCTGTCAGGTTAGCCTGAATCATGACAGCACAGCTCTTCAGTGTTCCCGTCATACAATTCTTAACGTTGTCATACTCACTGGAAAATAAAGCATCATGAGCTACAGTATTTTTATCTTCTCTAAACACATGTATGTAAATTCTTATAATTTGTACAGGTATCTGTATCATTGGGATATATAGAGCAATGTTACTCTACAGCCTTTACAAGTTTAGATGGAAACCTGTCTAATCTGACCTATACATTGTTTCATGGTGTCAGATAAGACATGTTTGTTTCATAGTGAGTCAGATAAGACATGTTTCTGTTTCATAGTGAGTCCGATAAGACATGTTTCTTTTTCATAGTGAGTCAGATAAGACAGGTTTCTGTTTCATAGTGAGTCAGATAAGACAGGTTTCTGTTTCATAGTGAGTCGTATAAGACAGGTTTCTTTGTGTAATTTAAAAAAATAAGATTTAATAAGATACTAGTGGATGCGATCATTTTTGCCTCTATCCACAGCAATATAATTTGAAATACATTGTGGTAAATGTAAAATAAGCCTATATATAGGACGCTGTTATTTCCAGAATTTTTCTCAGTCAAATTATTTTATGTGATGAAATAACATCTTGTGGGAGACTATTCCAGATATCAACTATTCTTTGAGTTATGATTTCGAATATTTAAATGAAAATGTTGTTTGAGTATTTTTTTCACTGTCTTTTTCTTTGTACAATCCCCCTCAACCAAATTTGGATTGCATAGCCCATTAACAAACGTAAATGATGGAGTAAGAAAATCTGTGTATAGATTGTTAAACTTACGAACAAAAGTTATCTTTGTTAAGACTCAACAGACAGGCTACAGCACCGTCCACATTACAGTTGGAGGGTAGATTACAGATTGCTTCCTTAGCCTCTTCCTGGAAACCAAGCATGGCTTTGAAGTGTTGACCGACGTCATCCGTGCAGCTTGAGGTCAGGGCAGTGATGTTGGACATCATACTTGGTAGATGGCTGAATGAATACAACACATATTATATTCATAACTATATATTAACATAGATAGCCATATACAGGTCATATTAAAAGCTACAAAAACAATAGTTTAATATGCTTTTGAATCCAAAAAGGCATCCTAATTTGAAAAAGTTATTGTAAAAAAGTTAATTCTCACGTAAGATTTTTTTCCAATAGGTAGTATGTCTTTCACATGTTTTTTATTGCCTAGCCCTCTCTACAGCAGAGCTTTTTACAAAAGTTGGTAGTACTCCCTCAGCCATAAAGGGAGATAACAACAAATTGACTATCAAACACAGCAAAGGTAGTATTAAAGTTACAAAATATCCAAATTCACATTTACCTGCAGAATGCGGTGTTGTTTTTTTGTAAGACCTGTCCAAGACCAGCCATTGTCATCCACATAGCAGGTAGCACCTGGCAGGACTCTGGTTCTGTCAACACACATTTCATCATTGTCACAATTCCGTTTCCCCTTTACTGTTACAGCTCATCGACTTCAGTTTTTCTAATTATTCTCCTACTCATATTTCTTCCAGGTGATGATAAGATTGTTTTGTGGCTTATGATAAGGTCATTAATCATTGAAGCATACAAGAACATTAGTTTACATACTGTATACCGGGGAACAAATTCTGTCACAGAATTATCTTGAACCTTTTTTTCCCCATCCCCAATGAGTGTGAATTTATCTTGACAGTGAGTACCAGTACACAATATACATGTAATAGGTATTCCATGTGACGGGAAAAAATAACACCAGGCAAACATGTTTCTATCGTCAAAGGGCAAATATTTGACTCAGTGAGTTTCCCAGTATACAGTGTGTAATTACATTGTTTTCAACAATAGTTACACTAAAGATCGGTAGTCAGACACAAGCTTACCCTTCAAGAAAGTGCAGGTCATATCTTCATGGCACATGCTTCTGGAGACTTCATACATCTGGATCAGGTTCTGTCTCACGAAGGTCCCTTGTGCAGATGACAAGTATGACCAGCTAGCCATGTGCATTTGACTGTCCATGCACTCAAATGCTTCACGAATGGCTGCGCACTGAATAACCTGGTGATACAAATGCTTCATTGAACAACATGGTCACAAAAATGTTTAAATTATCTAAAGCGGGTCATACAAATGTTTCATTCAACAATGAAAAGTATTGTGAGATATACATAGTCCCCTACTTTGGGGAAAATTTCCTAATAAAAGGGTAAAATTTCTAAAAAAAAGCACAGTTAGTGTCATTACTTTGATGGATTACTATAACAGCTATGGTGACCTTGGATAAAAATAAAGTAATGAAGTCACAAGATCAATTGTGACAGGACACAAGATAACTAAGGAGTATGACACGAGGTAAACGAAGGGACATAACTCTGTGCAAAGATGAGCTCAAGATATAAAAATGGACAACTTTATACAGACTTAAAAAGGAAACATAAATTTTCACATACAAAGTTTGGCAACTGTGGTCACCAAGGTATAGGGCATGTATTTCACTTATTTCTGTGTTTGTAAGTTAAAGATGTCCAGGGTAAAACATTTCTATCCTACACCCCATTTTGTGTGAGGTGAGGTGACATCACAAATATGGAAAACTGATGACAGAATGTGGTAAAGGAGACATGATTTAATTAAAACCTTATACAATATATTTTTCATACACGTTACTTAGCTACACTGAAGACTACCAAGAAAACAAACATTTCAGACTTTTTTTGCCAAAAAAACCCCCACAAAAATATATGAAACTCTTGGCCTTTAACTACATCTATCAATAGACAATGACCTTGACCTACTACAAATTTACTATAAATAGACCTGACCTACATCTGTGGAGAGACACTGACCTTGGCCTTGGCGTGGTTGGTTTGGTAGTCCTCCTCCATGCCTCCAGAAATCATTTCCCACATGTAGGTGACACCGTCCATCAGGTAAGCATCTCCCATGTTGTCCATCTGCATATTATTTGGCATCATTGACATGTTAGCCCCACCTGACAACATTTCCCTCATGTCACGTGACATATTGGCCAAATTCATCTCAATCCTTCTGTTAATTTCTGACACTCCGACCATGTATGGGTTCTCCATGAAGTGGCTTGTCACCTCGCTGGCGATCTTGTTTCGGATACGTGTCCCTTGGGCCATCATCACATCACCTGTGATTACACCAATCGTGTTGTAGAAGAATTTCTGGATGCAGACTCCAAGATCTCCACCACAAACGAGATGTCGGTTTGGTGTGGCATGTTTAAGAGCCTCCATCATAGCGGCCTTACCAAATACAGAACAATGCTGTAGCTTCTCCTTCAGGCACATTTCAGTCATCTCACGTGCCCTAGAACAAAAATATTGAGTCTCACATACAATTAAGACAGAGAAATTTGCTAAATAAACAATGATGGGCTATCATTGTCAGCACTAGACTTCTCTCAGTTCATTTTCAAATATACTGAAATTCAAAACTAAAGTAGGATATACAAGGATTTGAAATGATCGTGTAATCCCAACAAACAATAAATATTTTTAGAAAGTTTTAAAAATTCACATTTTCAAAGATTTTAAAACTTTGCGTTAATGATTCATTAAAGAACCTAGGCTCTGCCCAACCAGGCCCTAGTCATACACTGCATATGTCCTACTCTGTACCAGTCTGCAGATTACTCACAAGCAGATATGTTGATCCTGCATCTCTTTCATACTCGACATGTGGGCTAAAACATCAACACAGTGTTGCGCCTCGTCCAGACGACAGTGCTTTGGTTCATGGCATGGCTTCATGACAACCTGGGGGCACATCTTGTACATGGTCTTTGCAGCCTTCCGCACCACCACCTCGACCACCGACATGGTGGAACTGTCACAGCTACTGGTCATCTTATCAACACACTGCATGGCTTTAGTGTACTGGCTGGAAACGCAATGTCACAAAGTTTAATATTGAAACTACAAATATATGTGCACATTTTGCAATACAGAGAGTGCTGAGGCATCACACAGATTGGCTAGGGAAGGAGGACATCAGAATGTGACCCCTGTTGTACGATTCCACAACAAGTGTACTATACATGAAGGAAGTAAAGATTACGATTTTAATCAGACTAAATGTATTCATAAATGCATTAAACTATACAGGGAGTGGGAGATACAATGTCCATGCGAAGAGTTCAGCAATAATCTGTGTTACCCAGCAGACAGATACCAGAAGGAATATATGAGTCCAGCCATAGTAGTAGAGTTATCAATAGGTAAAGATGACACCACAACGAGTGTGTTGATCCTAGTTAACGTAACTTTGAGTACAGCTAGTAAACCTAGCACGATGTTGTCATGGTTATCGTGACCTATTGAGAGTATCAAAATGTGACTGAGTGAATAAAAATGAAAACAAGGGGGTTCGGGGATCTGGATATGACTCATGTGATCTGTTAATTTACCAACAAAAACAAGAGCAATAAAATACTAACTTTTTTTTCCCGCTGAACTTTCTAGTTTCTAGAAAATGTTTGAATCTATGCCGAATTTCCAATTTGATGAAAGTGTTGGAACTTAATTCAAAGTAAACCAAAGCCAAGCCAGTTAAGTGGAAAATATATAGGTCACAGTGACCTTCTTTTGATATACTGAATTAGGACTCCTGAAGATGTAATGGAGAATAATGGAACAAATAGCAAGTCTAACCAAGGTATTGTACTGATAGAACGACCAATGGAAATCTACTTTCTACTTTGGTGCAGGAGCCTAAAAAAAACAGTATCTTGTTTTACCTCCCACTCAAGCATAATAGACATTACCTTCGTACAAGGTGCATCACTTACCTATGCATACTGTTGCATTGCATCATGGGACTCATCAACTTCATACGGAGATAGGAGAGACATCCATAGGCAGCTGTCAAGTTACACACTTTGTAGTCGTCCATCTTGTCAGCTGTGTCATTTGCTCTAGTTGTATTCCTGTTGTTAACTGTTGTCCCGTTCCCTGTCTTGGTGGTGACGTTCTTAACATCCATATCTTCCCGCATGTCTTCCATCCAGCTATCTGCATCACAACTCGGGATTTTGGTGTTGTCTCTTGCCATTTCTTTGCGGACAGATGGACAGTGTTTGATAATGCTGTAGCTTATACAGAATGACGTCTCCATCTTCTCTTGGACTTTCCAGTTGACCTCCTGTGGACAGGCATAAGTGTACCGCTCCACGCATTCCATTGAATGTTCGTAGATTCTGAAACGAAAATTTAAAACCACTCTTACCATGGATGCAATAGGGTTAAACTTATTCCCATGCTAAATACTTTTTACATTTCTTTTTTGAACATAACAGTAATCAAATTTATACAGCGATTCCTTCCTCTAAACTTTTGAATACTGAAGTCTTTTCTTCAAAATGTGCATGCTGTCTGGATGTTGCAGAGACCATTACTGCTTTTGGGGGAACTCAATTTTTTTGTGATTTAGGGCAAATTTAGAATCATACAGAAGAATTTTCAGCTCTTTAAATTAAAAAGGTTTTAATTAAATTAGATTAGATATCCTAACTCTATGTCATTACACTTGCAGTGATATTTTTATTTTTTTTTTAATAAAGTATGAAAATTCTCATATATGACCAAAAAGAGGTTTGGACTTCGGAAATTATTTAAAGACTAGAAAATGTCTGCAAGACATAAATGCCCCTGCTGCCATGTGAAAT
>JAULCA010319792.1:0-12649 GCA_032360845.1 Crassadoma gigantea
ATTAGATGGAAGGGCTGGTAGGCCTATCATTTCAATTCCCTTCCTGTCACACTCGTCTAAACAAATCCCCCCTCCCACTGCCACCCCTATCCTAAAAAAAAAAAGACTGAAATTTAAAAATAAAGCAAAAATGATGCGTCTTAAAAAGACAAGGAAAGCCGGAAATATTCTTACACACAAAAAATATTCTCTTAACCAAATTCATACAAAGGACACTCATTGCTAAGAGAACAAGCATCAGGCATAATAAGCATATTGTTTTTGACACCATTATCATATATTATTGATAATCTTGTCTTCATTACTGTTTATATGAGATTGCCAGATTTGATCACATTATTTTCCAAAAAGAACATTTTCCTTGGCATTTAGCTAAGGGCACGTTTTCCAGATCAACTGGATCACGAGTACTCTTGCATCTTATGACAACAAATAAGTACTAAAACAAATAGGGCTCTAAACACAGACAACTAATGGTTGTAACTTGAGGCCGTCCTATAGAAATCTGTGTTTCTTTTTAATGTTTAAAGTTACTTTACTTACAGGCAAATAGAAAATTTACGATATTTTTTTTTTTGAAAAACCATCAATGCAGTAATATATATTAGCTGCAAATATTGTCTAAATAAATCATGTTTGGGCCCCATTATTCAAAGAGTAACTTTATGGACATTGAATTTTAATTAGTTATACAAGTATATTAAGTCCCTCTGTACAAAAAAAGTAAAGAATAATTTCTATTAGGCATGGAGATATACGCAATATTTTTTATGTCTGGCCTAAGTTGTAGTACTAAAGGAACAGAGGGTACACCTCAGTGTCTGCCAAAGATTGGTGCCTTATTAATACCCTTAATTAAGTCAAGTGCTTGACCTTGACCTTGGCAACCATCCCAAATCATCTATGGACCCTGTCATGCTGATGTTGGTATCATCCAACCATATTATACATACATATATCCTAAACACAAATAGGGGAGGGCAGGTGACATGGCATCAAGGTTTGGTTCTGACAAATGTTTTTAGAATTATTCCCAATAGATAACTTCCATAATTAACTACAAATCATTTGGAAATGTTTTTCAAGCAACACATCCCTCTTCAACAAAAAACTACATACAAGATTTCATGCAACCCCAACTTAAACCATTTCAATTATTGTCAATTATGACAGATTTTTCCATCAAAGAAAAATTATCATTACCGTAACATCTCGTTTTCTTTATCTAAGCATTGCTGTACTTTCATTCAAACGACATAATTAAAACGTGAGTGTACAATTTATCCTGTACTTCACCAAGTGGATGGTTAATGATCATGATCTCCTGTTTTAAAGGTGCTCTTCTTGAAGTGTGTAGATCTGTTTGTAGATTCGTGTACGTAACATGTTTTACGCTACAACCTCTTATCCTAATGACTTCCCCATATAGAAAGTTTCCAGATACATATACCCTACAGTTGCGGTGAACATACCTCTTGCGTTTCCTTTCCTCACTCAAGATAAAAATTTTATTTATAATTTTTTTTTTGAATTTCTCTTTCTTAAGGTTTAAATGTTTAGATTTTAGATCAAATTTCCAAGATTTTGCTGAAGCAACATGTATATGAGCAATAAACCTCTACAGAAAAAAAAAAAAATACCAAAACATATTTTACTTTCCTGAACTAGAATATTAATAGTTTCGCATTTAGGAAACTGTCAAAACAGTATGGATAGGTGATATATCATGACTTTTTTTTTATTTGTTAATATTTACTTTCCTTGCAAGATATTCATCTTTCATTTTTATACTCTGCATTTATGATTCCTAGAATAGCAACAATAGTGTCCAAATTGAATCCTTGATTTTTAAAAATAATTCCTGCTTACTTTTAGTTTTAATTACTCAAGTATTTGTTTTATTTTCAAAATTTTAATTTTGAAATTTTAAACAACTAATCTAGGAAAATGCATCACAAAATGGGTTGTTTAGCATGATAGAGTTACATCTTTAGAAAACGACTTTAGCAAATATTTTACAAAATTACCTTTGGTATTGATATATTTGCATTTTGGTAGTCTTTACTTGAACTCATTCACCTCTAAAGACACATTTTAACTCTTCCAATACAAAGGTTGGAATAGTTCATTATAAAATGTCAGGGGTGAATGAGTTAAAGGCATTTAGTGAAGGTTGTATACTACACAGTGAACTGGGAAACACAAAATTTTGCCCAAATGCTCCATAAACTGTTTCTACCGAGCTACCTATCTCAGACAGTGACTACCCCTCCCCCCACTCCTGGGTACTGAATATTTTCTGTGTGTTGTATGAATTGAGGATTGGACATAAATAGCTGCACATTTATTATCAGACCACTCAACATCTGTTTATACATATGTAATAATTTTAGGTTTACAGGAGCTTTTTGGTAGAAAAGGTCATTGGCGGGCACCTAATCTCCCCGTCTACAGCTGTTAAATATTACATGTATTTTGTGTCTGAAATAAGTGGGGGAACACTATGGGGATACAAGTTGTATTTTTTAGATTCAAACTTACAAGTTATTATGTTTACATGGAAATATATACAAAATGCTATTTTAAAAATAAAAATCAGTGAGATATGTTTAGAATATTGTATTTGGCATATTTCTTCAGAAATTAGAAACTTTGCACTTGACTAAGCCCGTAATAAGGATTTACCACAAATATGCACTCATAGTAGAAAAATATATAGGAACACTCCTTACTAAAAACGTTTTTACAAAAATATTTTAGAATGAAACTCTATGGTAACCAAAAAAATAGGAACATCTTGAATAGTGTGTTAATATATCATTTCTTTTTCCTTTATAAAGATTAAAGATTAACGATGAAAAAAGGAGTTTCACCTGGTTTTTTTTCCCTTCGACTAAAAAAAACTAAGTTATCATAAAGTTTGTAAATACCAACTTTTGAAAACTTACTTTGATCTGCCATAGGAATTTTGATCAGTGGAGTTGTCTTGGATACCATTGGGAGTAGCATCTTTAGCTTCTTCGTTGGACCCGGTAGACAATTTAGATACCTGTGGAGAATGTCCAGAACTGTGTTTCCTAGGTGTGTCCGCTGGTGGAACAATACCTGACATGAATTTCATTCGACCAAGATCATCTTGATTCAACATTTCCGACAATTTCTTGTCCTTGTCTTTAACTTGTCGGGCGAATTCCTGCACTTTTTCATTACACTCTAGTTCTTCCTGTGATGGCTGGCGTTCGTGGTTGACCGCAAGGGGTGTACCTTCACTAATGTCTGAGGATGAGGAGTTGCTCTGATGGTGACCATACGAACGTGTTGATCTATCGATGGGTGATGGAGTCTCTGGTTGGGGAACAGGTCTATGTGAAAGCGGAGACCGTTGAGGAACTTTGGGAGGCGTAGGGTCACTTTCATACCTGTCTGACAGGTGAGGAGACGCCTCAAGTCTGGAGTTCGGGGAAATGTCCGGCCGCTCTGGCTGACTGTAAGTGATCCGATCAGGTGTACTTTGATTGTAAGAATTTACATCCTGTCTATGCACATTTTCACTACTATCACTGTTTCTTTGAAGAGCACCAATAGAGTTGTCTCCCCTTTCAGCACTTCCTCTCCGATGTGACTGCTCGCCATGATGTTGATGCGAGTAGCCATTACCCTGCACACCGTAATGTCCCAGATAATTCATACGTTTCTTGTCTACAGTAAACGGCACTGAATTATCAGACTTGTCACTACCGGAGCTGTGATGGTCTCTAGCAGACCTAGAACCCTGTTTGGCCATTTCCTGTCTATTTTCATATCTGCCCTTGTACTTAGAACTATAATGGTTACCTTGTCTAGGTGATTCTGTGCCAAGGTCAGATGGTTTAGTCCGATCTTCGAAAGACTTTTTCAAATTGTTTACACTTGAAGGTGATTTACGAACCTTATTGTCACCAGAACCATTGGATGGTTTCTTTTCAAAACGGAAAATACGATCTTTGACTGATGGACTATTAGCATCTTCTTGTTCAGAAGACGCCACTTCCGGGTTACGGCAATGATCCGAGGACATAAACGGGCGAGGTGCCATAATAGAACTAGTACTCTGGGAATTGCCAAGCGGCCTTGAATTAATTGTTGGCGTAACAGTGCTTTCCACTGTGACAAATTCGGACTCAACTGCTTTGTTATCAAGGTCAAGAGAGGACTTGTTGATTGCGTTTTCGCTCTTCCAGCCTTGGTTGTTCAGATGCCTGCGGGGTGGCTTCTGGATCGGTTGCTTATAGTTGCTGTTCTCGGTGAGGAGTGTCGTTGACTTGGAGCGACTGTACACACCCACCTGGCGTGCACGCCTCGTTTTGTGGGAACCATACGAATCGTCTGCACATCTGCAAAGACAAAAATGAACAGTCAATGAAAAACACAGCAATGAAATCACATGACCAAAAAGTGAACCTGCATTACATTCGTCACTGCCAATGGATAATGATGGATATTTTTGAAAACATCGGAGAAAAACAATGAAAAAGTGATGATTATAGATATTTAAATGGATTATTTACACATGCCTTTATGTTATGTATATAAAATGTATCTGTAGAACTGTATATATCAAGTTGTAAACCCATACCTCGTAATAGGCCCACCCAAATCTATTGCATTTAAGTAGAATGCCAACAAGTGATATTTCATTGTACTGTAATAAACACATCCATCTACTTTGATTGTGAAATTATGTATTGGCCCCTGGACTTATTGCGGAATATAATGTATTTTTGTATATATATTATTACCCCTATATGTTAACATTTTATAGTGTAGTATGTACTTGTTTTTTTATTGTCTATGTACATTTCATGTTACACATTAGCAAGCCAGTCATGGCCATTATTCGTCCAGCATGTAGCTATACATGAAAACATACAGAGGTTAAATAGCCATAGTGTCTGGACATTAGATCGGTCAATCTTGCAAAATAACTGATGTCTTCTGGACATCTTCATATACCATTAATATTTGCCTTATCTCTACTACAACATAAATCTGTCCCAATTTAGGGCTCACCCCCACTTCACCTCTACTAGTTATCATCATCAGTCACCATGTGAAGCCAATTTATCCAGGATATGTGGCATTTCAGACAAATCAGGGAAACGCTTGGCTATAAATTGTAATTTACACATTTCTGCTGACAGGGGACCAAATAGTTCCTGTAAAAGTCCAAACAATACCATTACAGTTCCTAAAGGTGCCTTCTCACCATCATCTTCTATAGCCCATTGCAACCTTTTCCTAAAGCATGCATGCTTGACCACAATGTAGGCAGTACCTAATCATCCCTCACCATCACCATGTAATTAGTATCTTTCTTTCTTGACCAATAATAAAGAATTCACCTGGTCCTATGTACTACATAGGGGGGGGGGGGCCTAACAAAAGTGATTTATATAATTGATATAACTTGTTATATCTACTACATGTGAAACCTGTTCTAGCTGGCCAGATTCCTGACTATTACTAAGGAAACCTGCTCTGTCAAGTACCTTGACCATCATTAGGAAACCTGTTCTTGCAGGTACCTTAACCATGACTAAGGAATTTATCTGACCAGTAGATTGACCATTACTTAGGAAACCTAGCATTGCCCTGAGGTCTTATTGTCTTTCTACACACCCACCCACCAACAGCTGTCAGCTGTCCTTACTATCAGGGAAGGGAAGAATGCAGACCTCTGCAGTTCTATCAGTCATGACAGAGGTCAAGGTCACAGGGGTCATTGTCATAATCCTTGTAATATTCAACGTAAACAACATCTTAATGGAATAAAAATATTTTTTATGCCAATATATAGTTTACAGCAAAACAAAAAATTTGTGTTGATGTATTCATGAATTTCAAAATCAGCATAAGTTCTGACTCCAGGGTAAATGAAGTAACTATTTTTCAATTCAAAAAAAGATTATTTTCAATGACAAAAATTAAACCTGCTGGAGTTAAAGCGTTTGATACCAGAAGTTTGACACAACTCAAAGTCTATGTGATACACTAGGAGTTACATCTTAGAAAACACATGCTCCCATTTCCTGCCTGCTTAATAGGTTTGGCCATTTTTTCTTCGCATTTTCTCTCAATGGAAATTCCCTACGACCTTAAAATTGCATAATTCTCCGGAATGTTGCCGGAATGTTCCTTATCAGGCATTTTAGGCGCAAATGTTCGCTTGAAACAAAACATGTGCCAATTATGCCAGTGGACTTTCAACTGCTAGACTTGCAAGTGTCGGGAGATATGATAAGTGTCTCTATTCTGTTGCAATGAGCTGATGATGAAAGGGACAGCCTTTCCCTCTGAGGGCAGGTTTGCACATTAGTTGCATGTTGTTTATTTCTGAAAGCACTTCCTCATTTCTGTTTTTTTATGTTTGTTTTCAGAGGATAGCTTATAAAAATTTCTTATTTAGGTTGTATTCATTTGTTGTTTTTTTTAAGAAGAATTTAAAAGTTTTCTCTTTGTTAATTTTTAAATCTTTCTCTTTGGCACTTGTGATGAATTCAGTAAAACTTTGAACAGTAAATTCATCAAGCACCTGAATATGATGGTATCTTGTCTACTCTGACCCCTTAATATTATGACATCCTGTCTAATATGACCAGGAAGAATTCGGACATCTATCTGTTAAAATTTAAACAATTTCTTACAAAACCAATGTACTCTGACACATTGTCGGCACCATCCTTTTTTTGTTTTTTTTTATTCTATTTTGAGGGGTTGGAGAAAGAGAGAGGGGTATGGAAATACTAAAATGTTACAATAATTAATATTCTTGTTTCTCATTTTTTCCATTCCCCAAGTTTTACTGTTAAACATTGGCTATCACTATTAACATATTGTCACATCATTGGTCACTTTTTGTCACTACTTCCCTCACTAGCCAGTCATACTGGTCATTTGTAGGTGTCATCATTTCTATTCAATGACTGCTAGCTTACAGGCGGACACAGGTGTTTGTTCTTGGTCACCTGTGGTCATCTGTACATGTTGCCCATTAGTCATAACAGGTACAAGCATGAGCTGACCAACGCTGTAAACAAACTGGTCATCACCTGTACACATCACAAAGTATCATAAAAATATCTCCAGGCTTTTTACCTGCAATCAGATCTACCGGTAGATAATTTGTTTTTATGTCAATTGTTATGAAGTAGATAATGGAATTTTCTATTTCCTTTTTAGATTGCTTTGATAAAATTATGCAACAGGAATCACTGAAAAACTTAATGATTAATGTTACACATAGATCTGACTTCAGCACAATTAATTGATTTCATGTAAATTAATAACAAGAATATCACAAAATCTTTCACAGATATTGAAAAGCAATTCACTTAAGTATGTTTCTTTGTTTTGCTTTATCTTATTACACAGACATATAAAACATTGTATCATTATAATTTAATTTAGGGCTGAATGCTATTTGTGTCTTGTTGAAGTAAATCTTCTAAATAGGATTTCCTCAGAGTTGAACTTGGTGCATTGTATTAGGTAGATTTTCTTTGAAGTTTTGAACAAACTGAATAATAATACCACCAATTCAATTATACCCAGGTCAGAGAGAAATGGGGGCTACGATCAAAGAATCAGCCTCACCAGTACCATCAAGGCTCTTTACACGACCCCAAGGGGGCTCGGCCACTTTCCGTGACCCCTGATGCCCTCTACCCATCATAACACATCAAAAGAGCGAGATATAAGAAACATAAACAAGGATCAGTCTTGGTTTCTAATCATTTCCACATAAAACTGTCGTAATAGGTCATAGTGAATGATCAGCCGTGACCAGTATAGGTTATTTTATAGTAGAATTTAACTCACCAAGGTACAACCTTTACCCTCTAGTCACAGAGGGATATGACCTTGACCTTCAGCTTTTTTATAATAACTGTTATAATTTCATTTCATTTTTTTCAAAATTCAAATAAGTTTTTTTTTTCAAACTTCTTCACTGAACACCTTTATTTTTCTGTGAAATAGTTTTTTTCCTGTCATGAAATGTGTGAATGTAACAGAATTTACAATGAAAGAGATTGTTTATATTGAACAAAATTGGTCTGGTATTGTATATAATATATCCAACATCCTGTGATATTTAATAGCCTTACAGGGTAAACGTTTGATGTCTGAGACCTGTTTTGGCTAATATCCTACAGTTACAAGTACACTAGAATCATATTCAATGGTAAGCGTAATATTTCAGCAAAAACTTGCTTTATTAAATCGAGTAATTAAGTGTTGAAATGTAATATTTATTTTACACAGCACAAGTCTGCAATGTGGGCAAACGATTGAGGGGGGTGTGTGTCAGAAAATGAATCAGTGAAAGATACTGGGATGGTGATTTAGGGGGATGGCATGGACAAAGAAAAGTTTCTGGGGGAGGGGAGTTCTAGTGACCTGGTCAAAATAGAGGACAAGTCTGAAGATGTCACAGTATGATTGACCTAAAGGGGCAGACAGCAGGGGTCTGAAGTAGGTAAAAAAAAAGGGGGGGGGGAGACAAAATATGACTGACTTAAAAGGGGCAAACAGGACACAGCAGAGAGAACAGGTCAGCATGGGGGATTTTCATAGATATAAGGGTGGTGTGACTGACTGGTATAAGGTGGAGAATGTTTTGATGTGTACAAATTACATATATCTACTTACTTGATTCCCCAGCGCTGAAATGAATACATCACCATCTGTTGAGGGTGAATATCTGTTGGACTTGCACGTACAAGTCAAGCATTGGGGACACTGTTGTATCACATCCCGGGAAAAGTCTGTAGACTGACCATGTTAACCGTCAAACCGACAGGTCAGTGAATTCTAATAACTTCCAAAACCACCACACATATATCCAGTTTTGGCCACAACGAAACACTGTTCCTTTTGAGGTAGAGAAATACACAGATTACAGTGCTGTTTGTCCCAGGAATCAACATTAAATAACCGAGACACCAATTCCCAGGTACATGTTACCCCGACAATCGATCTGTGAGCTATATAAACTTCTCTCAATAAAACTTTTACATCTCTGTTACAAAGTAAACATGGAGCCTGTAAGTTTAATCAGGCCAATTTAACAGCTGGTTTGTGGCCCGAATTAATCTCCTACAACAAGTTTATGTTAATTGGTAGTGCACTACCCTACAGCTTGTACACTGGAGTATGTAATACACAGGGACACACACTCTCCCCCTACTACAGCTCAGCAGTATCCCCCTGTGTTACAAGTACATCATCTATAGACTTACACACAATATATCCCAAATTACACTTGATGAACGAGGCGTATCCAAGTCCTAGTACCCTGAAGAGTTCTCCAAATCCCAAAACACACTGGTGTACACATTGCTTATTTCCCCTAAATCCTTTCTAAGCTGTAAAAAAAACAAATCCCACATCAGCACAGCCAAGATGGCGACTGTCTTAGTAACCATAGGGTTCACCAGGGTCCAACACTGAAGATGACAAGCAACATATTTTTGGCATGTAGTTGCCACCTCAAGACTTTTCCCTACTAAACTGTGTCGACCTTTGACCCTCGAGCAACGTCACTTCCATAGAGAAATTTGTCCCCTGGGAAGGCTTTAAGTGCTGCCTATAGTACCCCTGGCTATATACAACCAGACCTTTATCTCACTAAAGTAAAAGTGTTGGAAGATGAGATTTGGAGATAGAGAACCATACAGTAATCCATTAAAGTCCAGACATGTTTGTCCTAATGAAGGACCTTGACCGATAATATTGTACACAGTACTGCCAAAATCAGACTCGACCTGGAGATAAATCCCAAGGAATAAGTAAGAAAGCTCATCGCTAGGGACGACTCACATCTGTTGTTTATTATGTCGCTATTAATTCCCTATAAAAAAGTGAGGAAAACATTCCAAGAACTTCGCTACAATTTCATTATATTATCATGCCTCATTTTTTTCGGCATTTTTCCGCCTCACCGACAATAATATCCTGACAATGTCTGTGCTACGGTGTAGAGCTAATGTTTCTATCAGGCATCTAAATTGTGTTATATCTTTACGTCACCGAACACTCAAAATGATAAACTCAGAAAGACATAAGCATGTTGTAGAAAATTATGGGATGTAATGATGGTGGGGGAGGTCTCTGATTGGGGCTCATTAGCAGAGAAATAACCCTGGCAACCAGACGATCCCTATTTATTATATACACATAACACATTGAGGACACATTCCATGGAACAAGAGAGCAGTGAATTGGGAGTCCACTTTTTCACGCAAAACAGATTCAGCAGAGTCAAAAAGCCAAAATACACAATACACATCCTCCTCAGTGTTTTCAGAATATTGCATACATTTTCTGAAACCGTCAAAACTAAAATCTCATATAAATATATTAATGTCAACAATACAAATTATTTTGCAATACATATATGAAACTGCAAAAATTCTGCCGAAATTCAAAGTTGAACTAAAATTTGAAATTGTCAAAACTAGAATCACTTGCATAACTAAACTCCATGCTTCAAGACAACCATTACAAGACTTCCATATGGATGTATTTGAGAACATGACCAGAAGCAATTTCTCATGACAACCTGATGTTTCAATCAAGAATGAAGCAGGTTTCAAGAATCCTGAAATTATCGAATGCCATGTTTTCTGAAGCTTTGAGGAAGCTACAATCTCTCACGATTACTGCACTTCATTAGATCACAACCACATCCATAGCAAACTGGTGCACCATATTAATAACTGGTACCGGTAATCATTTCAGGATATTTTGAATCTTCCATCGGATGAAAGCCCAAAAAAAAAAATTAAGCCAGACAGATTTATGCAGCAGGAGATACAAATCCCAATTTAAGCGGGGTCTGGAGGAAAATGAATCACTTGTGTATAAAAGAAAGTTTTTGATGATAAAAAAAATCCACAGATAATAAAATCCCAATTAAAATGAGAACATAAGCTGTGCCACAACAGATAGCGGTGTATCTGATGAGGAAACATTCGCCAGAGTTACTTATCCAAAGATAACAGTGAACACAAGAACGTTGCTCCGACCAGCGTCTGATTTCACTAATCACCCTGTTACGTTAAAACTTCCAGGTGTACACTAGGTAGGTCAGCTTGTATTGGAATCTTGTAACTTGTAAACGCTAAACAAAACACCATGTTCGTCCATCAGCTGAAACAAGGGAAACCCTTCACCTGGTCACGCTCCAGTCTCTAAGGAGAATTCTCTTTATACAGTTAAGTAGACTATTCTTGCAAGGCACTAAACCCTAGATGACCAAATTCTATAACGATTTACATGAAACTTCAATAATATAACTTCCTCATTGTCTATATGTTTACCATTGGATAAAAACAGGAAGTAATTCAATTCCTTACACACGTTTTCTAGACATTATCAAGTCTGCTAGTCACTTTGAAATCTGCACCAACAAACACAAGATCTCTCAGACAGTTTCCTGCCTGGATCAAAGAGTACCTGAACAGAATTACAGACCTGTGTTCTTCACCTTACAATCAACTTCTGGTCAGGATCTTATATCTGCACCCCGAATTATCTCATATGCATGCTCCGAAAATAATGAAGTAGAAGAGTCCATCAGAGAAATCAAGGGATGATCAGGTTCTATGTACAAATTTCAATACCAGACTTATGATGTCAAAACAAGTTTCCGCTTGAGTTCTATCTTTGGTGGCATAAATGGACTTCAGCTGTTCCGTATTCAACTCCAGAAATTTTCTGATTGATGTGTTGTCCAAAACATTGGAGAAAGTGTGAAGCCATCAGCTCTAAGCAGGTGATAAGGAGTATATTCAACATGTCGGTCAGTGTCTCGGTCAGTTACTTGGGAAGGGTTTGCTTTGGGTCATCAGACTTTTCCTCTACTCTCAAGTGATACTGGACAATTTTGCACCTTACATCATGTAAATGATTGTGATTTTTAATCACCTCTTAACTAATACCCTGGCTGGCTATCCATGAATGACCTTGACCCTTGAACTTGAACCTAATATCATGGCTACCTGTGACTAACCTTGACCCCTTTCGAATTGTAAAAGTGTAGTTTCCCTGGTGATATGTTGCCAAAAATTACCTATATTTTGAGACCTGCATAACTGCTCATTGTTTATTCAGATATTCTGTTTCCTTTAAAACTTGGCCAACCGTACAGTTGTTTTACGGTTCTTGAGGCACTAAGTGAATTATGACCAGTACAAGGAAGATCCATTAGCTGGAAAGGACTGAAAAATACCTGTTGCCTTCATCAAGGTTGAAAACTAATCAGGCCACTCACTGGTCACCTCTGACCAACCTGATGACCAAACAAAATAAGACTACCAGCTAGTATCAACAACTTTCAATTAGATACCACAGGATGCCTATAACAAATCACAGCATGGTAGTAACTCAATTATCTAGAACAAGCTAATAGGTAAACAGCAGGAGTCAGGCTGACCTGGTATAACACTGGCACAGATCAGGGCTGGGGAAGGATTGGGACAGATCAGGGCTGGGGAGGGATTGGGACAGATCAGGGCTGGGGAAGGGAGAGATTGGAACAGATCAGGGCTGGGGAGGGATTGGGACAGATCAGGGCTGGGGAGGGATTGGGACAGATCAGGGGTGGGGA
>JAULCA010319903.1:0-19822 GCA_032360845.1 Crassadoma gigantea
TCATCATCATCATCATATTAAACCGCAACACAGAAACACCTAAAACATATTTGTTGTTTCCGCTATGCATTTTTCGTCCAATGAGGGATCATCCGAGTAAAGTATCTAAGCAACCCTATACAAGGGGTCATCTCAAGATGATTTTTTTTATAATAATATCATAATTTAAAGCTAATAAATTGTTTTATGATAATAATATTATTAACAAGTAACACTACAATCACAATCTCTCTGAGAAGAAATATTATTGCATATTTCATAAATAAACATAAAAACATTGGGACACAAGTCACTAGCAAACGAAAAATTCATCCAGGGAATTTTTCACCTGCAAGACTGTGTAAGGCATCCTTCTAGTCGTGGACGGAGTAACTGAATGGGACCTTTTCCTGTAACAAACTTGTATGACAAATGTTTTTTATGTCGAAGAATGTAGACATGCTCATCCACACTTGGCTCGCTGAATACACAATGGATTAACACAACAGCAGCATTCGTATCTTTGGTCAGTTTGTAAGTTTTTAGATTTTAACATTGTCTTTTACAATGTGGATTCAAAGCAAAACTCGCATCTTCTGAACACAATCCACATGGAGTCATTTGATTGGTCAATATCCGTCATCATCCCCCTCATTGGACGGTGTTACAGAACGGTATGAATTCATTACCGAGGATCCTCTTGTTCTAGGGGAAAGGTAACTGTACGAACTAGGGGACTGCAAGAGAAAAAAACAACAACTATGAGTATACAGAAAATACATCACAAAATGGAAAGTCAATATTCTCTAATTATTGTACTACAGATAAAACATTGAGAATATAAATTAAATTAATCGAATGAACTTGAAATATACATACATTACAGCTAATGAAATATAGAAAAATGTTTCAGATGTATTTTTATCAGTCGGGAGAATTTGAGAGAAAAGGTTATGGTAATCTCTACAAATCTTATTTCAAATATCACATATTTAAAGTTTGTGTCACATTAAATGAAACAGGTTCCTGAAATTAAAAAAAATATCGTTTAAAAACAATGGATGCAAAACCACTGAAACTCAAAACAGGTGTTAGGATGAATACTAATGAACTTAATGTAATTAGGATTTTTCAATTTCACCGGGACTGTTTGTCATTTGAAGTGGATGCTATCATTCCTCCCATGAAATATATCCAGAAGAAGTATTGAAACATATCTGACTTTTAGTCTAGTTTTTGAATACTTTTAAAGTTATAATTTCAAGAGAGACACTTTGGACATGAAGTGTGGTAATTCGGTAAACCATGCAATGATACAATTAAATCAGAAATCACTGACAAACATTAACTCGGCGGATGATAGGAGATTAGATGTGTGATGATGTATGTTAAGTGAGGATGGCAGTAGGATAGGGTCATTTCAGAATGTTTTTATATTTTTTTTTTCTGGAAATGAATGTTTGGTTAAGATGATAATTCATAATATATCAAACAAAAGTTGTCGGCTTGACATGCAGTGGGTTTGGATTCTTTTTCTTTTCTTATTTGTTGTAAGGATTTTTTTTTGTCATGATCATCATTTTGGAAAAGGGTGAAACTTGTTTTTTTATCTCGGGGAGGAGGTAATGAACACGAAAAATACAAAAGGATCACGAGAAAAAACCAAATACAGATAGAGGGATCTTCACTCGACCCATGCCGACTGACTTACTGATTGTGTATTACTAATATCTGTTGTAAACTTCGTTAGATGTTTACTGAAAAACAACAGCAATAAAATATAGCCAACATACATTAACAGCGCAATAGCAATGAAGAGCTGAACTTTCACACGAGCGCTTGTAACAACTTACGGTATTTATTCAACGTGATGATGAACTGCCTGTAAGATTCGCAGGGAATTGGAAACATTAATGTCTAAACTAAAAACTTTAGTATCAATTCGCACTTACGCCATTATAAGTAACTAGGATTCAAACGTGAGTAAGTAGTAAGTCAAACACTAAGGAGATCTACAAACTAAATATCTCCAAATCGTAACAATGTCTACTGCAAGGGAACCGGAACCACAACCTCTCTAGCTATTCCTAACTAATAACTGTCACACGCCTGGTTTACCTCCTATTGTATTGCAGTAATGTAACTATTTTGCAGATGATGGTTCTCTCTGAGTACTAATTCCTCGACCAACATTTGGACTCAGTAATCCGGGCTGTGATAAATATACAGAAATCTAGTAATCTACTGAAAACGTGCGTTATTCATCACAACATTTTGTTTTTAATATATCGATTAGTTTGATTATCTTACATATATTTGTCTGTACAAGTTTCAATAGATAAAAAAGATAAAAGCTTGTTTACGTTTACTCATTACTTGTATCAAATCCGGTATCAATATTTACTTAATTTGACGAAATACTTACGTTAGCGCTAACGGATACGCTGGATCGCTGGACAGATACGGAGCTACGGCTCTTAGCGCGGAACTTCTGGAGGGTAGAGTCGGCGGTGTCAGCGCGTTCTTCAGCCTCCTCAAGCTCATGCTGGGCTTTGCGGTATTTGGCCAAGTTGATGGCGGCGATTTCTTCCTGTAAACGACAATAGAGAAAAATGTGACGTTTGAAGTTCTTTTAATTCTTGATTTTATGTTGTAAGATACACATCGCGTCGATCAAACAAATCGCATTGACCCTTCAATTGAATGGTATTTGGCAATCTATACATGAAACATATTTTTAAAGGGAAATAAAGTACTTACTGCTTCCTCGACCTGGCGCTTGAATGTCTTGATCTTAGCGTTGAGTTTGTCAATGAGCTCCTGGAGACGTTCCTGGTTCTTCCTGTCCTCATCAGCCTGGAAGGCCAATTCTTTGAGACGGCGGTCGGCCTTGCGCATGTTCTTCTGGGTCTCGGCGTGGCGGCGTTGTTCATTGTCAAGTTCAGCCTCAAGCTCATGTACTCTGGATTCCAGTTTCTGGATCATCTTCTTACCTCCCTTGAGTGAGGAAGCCTCAGCTTCATCCAAACGAATCTGGAATTCTTTAACCTGGCTTTCCAAGTTCTTGCGTACTTTTTCCACCTGGCTGCTGTGATCTTGTTCGCCACGGAGTTCATCAGCAAGACGAGCGGCATCAGCCATAGCCTTTTTGCATCTCTCATCAGCACCCTTCAACTCGCCGTGCATCTCATCGAGGTCGGTCTGCATGGCATTGATATCACCCTCAAGTTTCCTCTTCTGGCCCTGGACAGATGAAACTTGAGATGTGAGTTCATTGACACGGTCGTTGGCATCAGCAAGCTCATTGTCAGATGCCTTGCGGGCCCTCTCGGCCTGTTCCAAGGCAGCTCTAAGCTCCTCGACCTCACCAGACATAAGAGTGCATCTCCTCTCAGCCATGTTGTATGACTCACGAGCCTCATCACGCTGTCTCTGTTCCTCCTCAATGGATGTCTGCATCTCCTATAAATATATAATGTTTTGATAAGGAAATATTGTCATTCAATAATCATCAATTTAAATTTCTGGAACGGTTTAGCATCGAAGAATATTTAACTAAAAGGTACTATTGATAAATAAAACTTCAACACCAATTTATGAAGCGAGACATTTGATGTAATACCAGAATAACATATTTACCCTGATCTGTTGCTGGTATCTCTTGACAGTCTTCTCCATCTCGGCCTTGCCCCTGTTGGAAGCATCGAGAGCAACCTCGAGCTCATTGATGTCCTGTTCAAGCTTCTTCTTGATCCTCATGGCATCAGATTTACCCTTGGCCTCAGCCTCCAAACTGGCTTGCATGGATTCAAGGGCACGTTGGTGGTTGCGACTGCAAAGCAAATATCTTGAATAAGTACTGATACTAATTATTTGTCAGTGAATCTTTATATTACTCTTTTGCTTTTATCATATTTAAGACGATGAAAATTGATTTCAAACACCATGTACAAGGTAATTTCGTTTACCGGGTGTTGTCGAATTCCTCTTCCTTCTCCTGGATGCGTTTGTCGATCTCATTACGGACGGTGGCGATTTCAAGCTGTGCACGCATGACCTTGGCTTCCTCCTGTTCCAGAGCACCCTCAGCCTCTTCAAGAGCGGCCTGGAGTTCCTCTTTTTCCATCTCGAGCCTCCTACGGGCTTTGTCAAGCTCGTGTGTGGATCGGCCTCCCTCGGAGAGCTGATCGGTAAGGTCGTGGATTTCATCTACAAAACAATATGCGTATTATAAGCCATGTTATAATATGTTATAGTAAATTGCAGTTTGAATACAACTATTAACTGACATTTCAAATGTAATACACGTATTGGTACAAACAATGACTACATTACAGAATAGGGTTATTCTGTTTTATCCTCACCAGCCAAGTTCTTGTTCTCCCTCCTGAGTGAGCCAATGCTGTCCTGGTATTCCTCAATGCTGGCCTTGATCCTGTACAACTCAGCAGAGTAGCCGCGAGATTCCTTCTGGGCGTTCTCGAGCTCGGACTGCAGACTGTTGACCTTGGCCTGCCATTCAGAGGTGGTCTTATCGAAAGCACGCTGTTTCTTTTCCATCTGGTTTGCGTTGGCATTTGCCTTTAAAATAAAATATAGTCTAATATAGAATGATTTCCATATTGTAGTGAGAGGGTTTCTCAGTACACGACATAACAGGGAATCGAAAGTAAAATTTGAAGACTATTATTATGTATACTTTTGTATAGAACACTGACCCTGTCGACTTCAATGGAGAGATCTTCCAATTCCTGTTGCAGACGAGACTTGGCCTTGTCCAAGGCGCTGCATTTGGCGTTGGCAGCCTCCATATTCTGTTCAGCCTCAGTGAGCTTAGACGCAAGCTTGCGCCTGTAATAAATAGTTACAAAATGAATTGTTAAGTTTTGCACTAAACAATATTTTCTGACACTTGAGCTCTTTACTAAATCAAAGCCTAATTTGATTGCAAATTAAGGTTATATTTATAAATAAACACACCAGCAAATTCATAATTTCTTATTAGATTTGTTAATCATAACTTGATATTTTGATTACTCAAATATGTAAAACTTTGTTATGGGTACACTTATCCATTTTGTAAAACTTACTTCTGGTCCTCGAGCTCCTCAGTGCGGTTAGCACCTTCGCTCTCGAATTTGGATCTCCATTGCTGGATCTCGTTGTTAGCCTTTGAAAGCTGGCGCTGGACATCAGATTTGGATTCCTGTTCTTCCTCAAGCTGTTCACGGACAGCATCCATATCGGCGTGCATGTTACGGACTTCGTTCTGGAGCTTGGATCGGGCCTAAACAATAAAGCACATTGGTTTAAATTACAAAAACACTATATTTTTTTGTCAGAAATTTGTAATTATTATTGGTTCATTTTTTAAAGTTGGGTATAAGAGAAACACGTAGTACATACCCTGGTTTCGTCTTCAAGACTGCGGCGAGCATCCTCAAGCTGAGAGCCGAGCTGAGACTTTTCCTTGGAAAGGACACTGACACGGTGTTCAGCGTCCTCGAGCTGTCTGCTGAGATCGGAGTTCTCAGCCTGGAGACGGCTCTTCTGGCTCTGGAGCTCGTTGATGGACCTCTGGCTGTCCTCGAGTCTGGCGTTGAAATCGGCAACCTGGGACTCAAACTGCTTCATGACCTTCTCGGAGCATCCCTGTAATACAATTCAATGGTGGATAGTGAGGAGGTGCAATATATATATGTTATTTAACTAGATATAATTTGTCAGCGCGGTAAAAATGAACTGTTGAGTTATTACAGCCGTACAATGTATGGATGGTTAGTTAACGTTTGGTAACGAATGATTCTGATTTACATTAAGACGTTACCTCCTGTATGGAATGGTTCGTTAATCTTGAATTATTTTGACATTAATAAATGGAAAGGTACTTTAATATAATGCCGTGCTATAATGTATAACAAGTTATTATCACTTAAACGTCGTGGTCATATAATTGACTTTTATTCAATAGCATCAGTAACAGATGTTTTCCGATTGGTTAGCGAACAATCCTTTATAGTAAAAAGCATTAGTAATTGAAATATGGATTTGTTAGTAAAATATTGATGTGAATTATTATGCCTTTGTTATATCGATAAAAAAGTTATATTTTTTAATATTATACACAAATGTTATCTGTTTTTAGAACAAAGTGTCTTATTGATACAAATATATAAAACAAATAAAGAAAATAGAATGAGTTAAATGTGCATTAGAATGTAAGCAGATAATGGTATATTTAATACGTTTTAAATTTCAAACGGTGATTCTGTTATTTTATTAGCATTCAATAGTTATGAATATTTTCTTCCTGTTAAATAGCAAAACCTGTTAATGTTAAAATATCTCACTGTTTTACCCTAGCCCTTTCGGCTTGTTCCAAACACATAAGCAAGTCTTCGCATTCTATCATCAAGTCTCGTTTGTCCTTTTCTGATCTGGTTAATGGGATTAAAACGTTACATGCAAGTAATTGAAAGGATAGTGTTTGTTTTCTTCTTCACTCATGCAATTCCTTTATCTTCAACATTTAATACCTTTGAATAACAAGAAGTACCTTAGCAAATGATATATAGTTGTTTTAGGAATAAGCTGGATTTCATGCAGCTACTATGTAAAATTTGATGGTACATGCATATTTCAGAATGACTCCTCGTCTACCTTATTCTTAGAAATGTGTTGGATTTGAGCTTGTAAATCCTCATTTTCGCTTCTCAGCTGTTGCTTTTCTTTCTCGGACCTGTAAAGGGTTTAACGGGACAATGCATAATATAACACGGGAAGGTATACAATATTAGAGGGTAGATTCTCTGCATATCAATACTCTCTGAGGTAGGAATATCTCCTTTCGGAAAGTCTCTGAGGATAGGAGTTCGTCATGTACACAAACGGAGTAAAGGAAGGACAGACTACGGAAATATATGATCTTCCGACAGGACAAGTCATGTTCGATACATGCTCGGTTAGGACAACGTGGTTGGAAGGAGTCGAAGAGGACATGCGCCGAGCGCACTTTGTGTCCTCGTTAAATGCTTGGTCATAACCAGGCATGGTACCTTGTTCTTCATGTTGTGAGTCATCTGACTCTCGAGGTCATCCATTTCGCGCTTAATATCTTTCTTGTCCTTCTCGAGCCTGGAATTTTTTTATGATTATATTCATTTTAAATATCTTAACACTTCATTAAATGTATTTCAGTAAGTTTTAATTATAATACAGAAGTTTTTATCATGTATACCTATAAACCGCCAAAAAAATATTTAAATACGATATGCGCCGACATCAATTTCAATCTTTATAATATTATGAACTTTACTTCTTTGTGTTAATCAAGTCTTTCACCGATAAAATACATTTTTGAACAAATGATTCACAATTAATTCAGATTACTTACTTGGACTTGACCTTCTGGAGTTGATCAACCTGGTCGGCCATCTCGTTGGCAGCATCCTGGTGCTTCTTACGGATGGCAGAGATCTGAGCCTCGTGCTGGAGAGAAGCTTCCTCAAGATCACGACGGATCTTAAGAAGTTCAGCCTCCCTCTTTTTGTTGAGCTCAATCTGTTGATGAGTTTATTTAAATAATTAATATCGTATGACAACCAGCGAAGACAAAAACAGATACACTGTTGCTTAAATATGATTAAATAAGCTATTTGAAATTGATTTATTCCCATTATCCCATTCTAAAAATATTGTTTATTATAAAAAAAACTTTATATGTTGATCAAAATAATAGAAATGGATTCTTACCTGGGCAGATGTGGCACCGCCAGCCTCATCAAGACGCTCGCCGAGCTCTTCCAACTCACGGTTAAGTTCAGCGCGCTGCTTCTCAACCTGTTAATTCACAACAAGATGTTGAAAACATATTCATCATGCATTAATATGTATTTATATGAATGTCTCATATAGTCATTTCAATCATTCAAGTACTATTATTTGGAAGTAGTTAAAAGATTCTCTGAAACATGATACTAGTTAATGAATGACTGCGGTACGGCAAACTCAGTCTAGCGTTTCTACGTAGAATAGCATCTAGGCAGGAGATAAAGATAAGAATATCCCATCAAAGTAACATAAGATCCGTAAACCCCGTATCGTTACAAACAGCTGCTGCCAAATTCTCTACAACATATTCTATATATAGAAACCAAATTATGCCTAGTACATAGAGCTATTTTAAATATACAATTAAAAAAATATTTTTGTTTCTATCAAAATGTTTCATTCTAAACCAGTAAAGTAAAATTTATTCAAATAAATGTCTCACCTTAGCCCTGGCGTTCCTCTCAGCTTCAAGTTCTTCCTCCAACTCCTCGATTCTGGCCTGAAATGTTGCAACAGCCATGATTGTAAGAATGTCCAAGTATTTTGATACGAAAACAAGTTCCCTTATTAAAACCTAGGGGACTACAGAACTTTAGGACAACAGGAAGGAAAACATGGGGGGACAACAACAGAGGAAAACGAACACTACTAGAACGAGGAAGAGTTGAGATAGCTATGACGGGAACTGGCAGATCATCGCCTCTTAAATCTCTGATTGGTCGGTATGTAAAGAGCACCTTAGTGAGTGCATACTTCCGCTATGAGTCAGACAGAGAGAAGCTCTTCTGAACATCGCTGTGAAAATCAGATGACGCATTGCACACAGACAGATAACGCGTTGCTCTCACAGACTTCAACCACAGAAGATCAAATTGTTTCAATTTTGTTTTACAGTGGTTCTAACAGACACGTTATCAGACTGCCGTGCTGGATTGAATTACTTGAGTCTGGTATTCTGTGGAACATACCAGAGGCAGTTTATAAATAGATGCCTTCGAGGGCATACAGTTGACTTATACATACAGTGAAAGCGAATTCCATATGCATGCATTTTATTACGTAGGTTAGAGCATAGCGCAAAACAGCTTTACGTTATCATGTAAACAAGGCGCTAAACGTGTTGCAAACATATTTTGTTAAATATGATATTTAGAGTAAAAGCAAGAAAAAACAAAAACAAAAACAAAAATATAAATCGACAAAAAAATGTCCGGCTGAACATGTGTATAGTCAAGGCATTATACATAAAAAGTACATATAATTTACCTTAAAACGACATTCCATTTACGTATTATCACATCCTGAGCATAGAGTAAGCGATGACATTGCTATCAATGTATCTAAGTGGTTGCAGTTGCACCAGTAGCATAGTGAGCGAAAAGCCAACCGTTACACATAGAGCAAATACGTTAAGCAATATTTCGCAGTTACAGGAGCCATAATTGGAAAATGTTGATACTGTACTTCGAGAAGACCCTTTAGGCCCGGAGAGGAAAGACCTAGATCCGATGCCTCCCGTATAACTCGCTTACTCCTAGCACTTATTCTCGTTGATCTCGGTTCATATTGATAGGTACGAGAAAACAAAACTGGATGTGTGGCAATGCTTTCTATAACAGCAGGACTAACTCCTCTATAAGCTCTAGTGAAATCCCCTAAGTAATCACTATATCCAGATGAGGATTTAGTCGTTGTAGTAGTTGTTGATTTCTTTGTTGTTTTCTTTTTATCAGACGGAGCCGTTTCTGATCTAGGAGCAGGGTTTGATGATGCTTTAACCTGTGATTTCACTTCAGTTATTGTAGCCGATTGCGGTGACGGGGTGTCTATTGGTGGAGGTTGGGGGCTCTCAGCCTTACCCGTCTCAACTTGACTCGAAAATTCTACTTTAAGTTGTTCCCCTTCCTGAGACATATTGCTCAATTAATAAGAAAACAATTAAGAGAAAGTAATCCGGAAGGTCTATTCTCACTTAAATGTATCACAAAAAAACACCTCGAATCCAGAGACAAACAATGGCTATGTCCAATAGCAAAGACTCTCAACTCCTAGATGAAAGTCAAAGTGAAGACAGCTGAGTCTTGTTTACGATCCCGTTTAGTAAATTAGATAGTAGTCCAAGTTCCTTGACATTGAAAGCACACTTCCTGTATAAACACGAAACACCCCAACAACCTCCAGCAGACTATACCCTACGTGTGGATGGAAGCTAAGACACGACACGACTGGAAGATGAAACACACCGCCGGCCTTTAAAGGACGATGCTCATCAACCAAGTATGTGCTGAGGTGGTAATATCTATTCTGTCTCCATGACAACCGGCTGAGAAACTACCTAGTGGTGTCTACACAACCTAACGACTGATGATATACACAACCAGTCATCTCATGTGTTACCGTTGCGAAATCGCATATGTGAATAGTAGTACAACTCCTATTGTCTTATTTAGATAGAGGCCAGGACGGGGGCAGACGGAGATTATATCGTGATAAAATACCGTATGTTTAGATCAGCTATGATGTAGATAGACAGAAGACGCAGTACAGACAGAGACTGGAATGTCCATTAAATTGCTTATCTCTTGCGCTAAGAGCATTTCTATATTATACACCCATGCACTGCTATCCCGTTACACACAGAGCCCTGATTGGTCGGTAAGAAGTGCCTGCCCTTTTAGAGACAGAAGCTCTTCGCTCTGCTCTCTTCCGCATTCCACAAATTTCCGCTACCATGGTGTGCAATCCTTATATTAGGATAATTACATCTAGTAACTAATTTTAAAACGCTAACGAAAGACAACGTACCTGTCTTAGACACAAATTGCATCAAATAGTTAATTTACAGGCTTTATGAAATTCAGGCTAGACAGACAAAATACTTTCGCAAATAAGATGTTATCAATCAATCAAGAAAGCAAAATACTTTTTTTATCAAAGCAATGAAACATAACTTACCTGGAGTTCCTTGATCTTTCTCTGGAGCTGGCTGACAAGGTTCTGTTCGTCCTCGAGCTTGGAGTTCAAGGTGCTGATCTCACTTTCCTTCCTATTAAAAAACACAGAAACACGTGGTCAGCGATTCATTGAATTAAACATTATGTAGTAGAAAATAATCGTTTAACTGATTGAACTTCAAATATATACACACGAATAACTACGAATTGATTCCATTAAGCTCACAAATGCTTCGTAAGTATATTCAGGCATCGACTTCTTACCTCCTTACGTTCTCCTCAAGCTCCCTCTTGACACGTTCAAGATCCTCAACGGTCTCCTGGGTGGACTTCAGGTCCTGCTCAACCTTACGCTTGGCCTTCTCAACATCACCACGGACCTTCTTCTCGCGCTCAAGGTTATCCTCGAGCTGTAAACCAATCGGTTATCACTTTATGATTCACTTCAAAGCATAATTTACAAAATTAAAGCAGGAATATACATTTCTCATGTATCATCTTATATGTCATTTCAAATTAAAACTATCCATTTATCCTGAACTTCAAAATCAGTTTACAAGTCATAGTCTTATCGATTTTACATAAATTTTGTATATTCACCTCATCAAGGGTCTGTTCTAGCTTTGCCTTCAATTTGTTCAGGTGATTGCACTTGTCCTCTTCAGCTTGGAGAGAGTCGGATGTCTTCTTGTTGGCCTCTTCAAGAGCCTTCCTTTCCTTGTTGAGTTTGCCGATTTGTTCATCTTGCTGGGCCATCTCTCCCTGTAGGGTGGCGATTTGATTGTCCTTGTGGACTTTGTCCTGCTCGGCCTTCTGGAGGGTGTTCTCAAGATCTCCAATATCTTTCTTAAGATTTTGGTTGTCCTGTTCCATCTTCTTCTTGTGTCCCTCAAGATCAGCAGCGGCATCTTCTTCGTCCAAGAGACGTTCCTCGAGTTCCTTGATCTGAGACTCGAAGTCAGCCTTCTGCATGATAAGTTTCTCAACCTGTTCTTCCTTGTCGCCCATGGAGTCCTCAATGGTCTGAAGCTGAAGGAAAAGGTCGTTCTTCTGTTCCAAAAGGGTGACGTTTTGCTCCTCAAGTTCCTTCTTGATGCGCTCGCTCTTGGTAAGATCTTCCTTCATCTTGTCCATCTGTTTCAATTGTTCCTTCATCTCTTCCTCTTGACGGGCGATGCTGAGAAGAGGCTTAACCTTGGCGTAGAGTTTCCACCATTGCCAGTTACGGAGAACCAACCATTTCCTGATGTTACGCTGGATCACGGAGAGACCAATTCTACAATAAAAAACATATTGTGTCAAGTGACAATAACGATAACGTCGTACTTAGAAATAGATTACCAATAACACATTTCAGATGGTGTTTTATTTAATTTATTTATCAATACTGTGTTTAATCATTTAATCAATGAAATATGTAGGAAAAATGTAAATTATATTATTACGTACCTCTGGTCCTGGAGCTTCTTGTAAGCCTTACGGATGAGGTAACCACGGATGTGGGCCTGGAACATGGAGATGATCTTGGACAAACGTTCGTCACGCATCTCCTCAAGGTTACCGAGAACACCGGCCTTGAAGAACACCTTGGTGGTACCCAGACGGTACTCGGCGGGATCCATCTGAAGACCGGTAAGGATCTTTTCTGACACGGTCTTGCCATCAACGAATCCTGTAGGGATAGCGTTGGGGGCCAGGATGCTGTATCTGTTATGGCAGAGCGTAATATAATATTGCGTTAACATCATGACAAGGAAAAGTAAATTTAAATTGTAGTTTATATAATGATTAAGTTACACTTGATGTTTTCTTTTTCTTTCATTGGTTATTTGTTCATAAACTTTGACGTTAAATAATCCTAAGCTTTTGTCTATTTACCTCTGTTTGAACTCAGAATAGATCAATCTGCTGGGGAACCCTTTCCTACAGATACGGATTCCTTCAAGTACACCATTACACTGGAGCTGGTGAAGTACGAGCTCAGCATCAACAAGACCTAAGGAAGGAAAAATGTTGTCAATACAAACGCCATTTTCTTTATCGTAACTACATAATGGTCTCACGACATAATATATATATATACATCATGTATATTTCCATAAACATTTGAATCATTACCAGATTTTATATTTTGTAAATGACTATTCATTCAACAATTTTATCGCTTTATTTGATTTGCAATAAATATACACATTTGTCAATAAGAACAAAATTATACTTATTCAAACTATGATTCATCTTACTCGTTCAAAGATATGTTTAAACTAAGA
Organism: Crassadoma gigantea; assembly: GCA_032360845.1. Lineage (NCBI taxonomy): Eukaryota > Metazoa > Mollusca > Bivalvia > Pectinida > Pectinidae > Crassadoma > Crassadoma gigantea. The sequence continues at coordinate 13,034 of JAULCA010319903.1, forward strand.
AGTTCAGATATGACATATTTTGAGAAGCTGAAAAAAAACCAAAAACAAAATGAAAAACTGGTTAGCAAAACACAGAATTGGTGAGAGTGGTGAAGGTTTGTTTGTTACATAAATGAAAGTTCGAAATATCCAGGATCTTCTGTCTTTCCCGTGTTCAATACCTACCGTCAAAGAACACCAGATACAAGCTCACCTGGTTCCTTCTCTAAGTTCGGGATAATACAGCGTACAAAGTGAGGATTGGTTCTACGCAGATTGCACATCAATTTGTTTAGACTTTCCTAAGGAAAAAGGATGCAAGGATAATCAAACACATAGGGAAGGTGTGATAGTGGGTTTAAAGAAATTCTCATATCCTTTGTCAGGTCAGCTTTGAAAGGTAAGTAGGAGTTGGTTCGAATTATCTCAAGGTTTTTTTTAATAAAATATAATTTGATTAAAAAAACTATTTTAAGAAAAAACATTTTGGAAATTCAATTGATGACAAAGGATAAAAGAAGTTCTATCAAACAAAACAGAAATAAATAAGTTGCTAATATGTATGTCCATGGTATATTAGGTGTTGGTAGGATATGGGTCGGGTCGTTGAAGGACTGGAACAAATGTCGGGGTTACCTGTACTAACACACCGTGCGAAAACTTATGACGTCATTCACGAGATTTATGACGTCATTATTTACCTGGCTGTTTCAATTCGTTGGGAATGATGCAACGCACGAAGTGAGGGTGGGTGCTGTACAAGTTTTTCATAAGCTTGTTCAGGGACTCCTAAAAGCAAAAATAGTTGACATGGCACCAATGAGTATATACGTGAACTACAAAAGCAAAACCCATGTAAATGACGAATTAATAATGAATTGAGAGTATACACAGGAATAGACATAATTAAAAGAATAAGAAACTAAAAAGATTGATAGCATGCATTTGATGTCAAGGTAGAGTATATAGACATGAGAGGATAAATAGATGAGTTTAAGAGTTATTTTGATGTTCATGCCATGGATATATATAATATATTAATTACATTAGTTTTCAACACAAACCAAGTTAAATTATATTGCGCATTCGCTTTTCCTCTAAGATTTAGTATAATGAAATATGTTATTTGTTAGTTTCAGAAATTATTAATAGGCAGGAAGGGAAGGGTTGTCCTTTGGAGTATTATAGTAGGTGAGGGTTGGGTATGATGAGGAAGGGTTGGTGGAGAAATCCCATATAAGGGCACACGTGTGGTGTAAAGTAAAAGAACAGTGATAAGATCTGAATTACAATAATGTTATGTATTTAAATTAAAAACATTTCTATTACATATTTACATCACAATTAGTCAGCAATGACAAGAAAGGAACTATGATGCGAAGAAAGGAAAATATGCTTAATAACTTTCAGAATAACTAATAAGACTTTTAACGTTTCGTATATGCTTAAAAATGAAACTGAACTGTAGGTGCAAAATAAATACAAAAAACAACCAACAACATATGAGTCAGAGAAGGTATAAAGCGTACCCTGTGGACGGCAGAGATAGTCTGGAAAGCAGCGGATTTGCCCTTCTTCTTCTTAGCGCCGCCAGCGGGTTCTGCAAAGGTAAAAGGTTGTTTTTCATTTTGGATAATTAAGTCCAATATTTATAATATTTGATATTTAAATTGCTTTACAAATCAATGAATACATTTATAATGAAAAAAACTGGAGTGAAGAGCATTGCTTACCTTCAGGAGCCTTAAAGAGCTCGGCCACAAGAGGCTCCTTGGATTGACCCAAGAGGGAGACAACGTTCTCGTTGATGGGATCCTTGTTTTTGTCCAACCACCCAGTGATGCTGTATGGCACGTTTCCTGCATAATGGTGGAGCTCAAAGTGAGCGGGGCCCTGGTTTGGCCTTGTTGGCTTGCCGGGCTTGGTGAACATGCGGTTCTTGCCCATGTGGTTCTGGTACAACTTATCCTGGAAGGATTTGTCATCAGCTTTGGGGAACATGCACTCTTCTTCAAGGATGGACAAGATGCCCATAGGCTAAAAAATAATAAAATCACCAATTACACACAACTAGCTGACATGATAATACCAACATACTAGATAACAAAGTTTATGCATATGGCCAAAGATAAAAGTCACTGATTAAAAATTATGTCAAGCTTGTTTCATATGATTGACAATATTAATTTGAATTAGGAATCATGCATTCATTTATTTTTTATTGCATTTATATTCTGGGCTGTTTTTGCTATATATTTGTAATCATTAATATAAATAGTTAATAAGCTAGTCTTACCTTCTCGATCAAGTCGATACACATCTGCAGATCCATACCAAAGTCAATAAACTCCCAGGCAATTCCTTCCTTCTTGTACTCTTCCTGTTCAAGGATGAACATGTGGTGGTTGAAGAATTGTTGCAGTCTCTCGTTGGTGTAGTTAATGCACAACTGCTCGAAGCTGTTGTAGTCGAAGATTTCGAAACCAGCGATATCGAGTACACCGATGTAGTAGTTCCTCTTGGCCTTGGTGTCAAGAGTTTTGTTGACTCTCTTTACCAACCAGTTGAACATACGATCGTACAGAGACTTTGCCAAAGCACCAACGGAGTTGACGACCTTAAATAGCGAAATTAATAAATGGTATAGGTTTCACATAAAAAGTCAACAACAAGTAATAAGCGGTTTTTCACAGATAACGACTATATAGTGATTAATGTTCCACACTTTATCCAATACTTTTTAAGTAATCCAAGCTCACCTGTCCCAAATTCTGACCCTTGGTGACCATTTCAGTGCCGACCTTTACTTTTGGTTTCAACAAAGCTTTCAAGAGATCGCCGGCGTTGATACCGCAAAGGAAGGCAACTTTCTCGGCCTCTGTCAAAGGAAATCACAAAAATGGTAGAACAAATGCCAAACTCATATCAAATATAATGTAATACATTTTTACATCAATTGTCAGTATATTCTACATATCATTCAGTATAACTTCCTCTAAGAATTATTGATATCATTATTAAGCAAAAAATCATTTTTATATACCATAATATAATGTTATGTTAACGAAATATCAGTCAGCTATATATCATATTCAAATGTCAATTTACCAGCGGTTCCATCAGATTCAGCCTGCTCCTCACGGGGTCTCTGTTTGAATTTCATTTCACCCATGTGCAAGATGGATGCTGTGCACTTAAACATAGATGTCTTCTCTTCCTTTGTGAAGCCGAGAATGTCAAAAGCTTCCTGCAAGGTAATAAATACACATGTAAAATTATGTACATCACAAATATATTGCTTTGTTTTAATGAATGACATCTCCATTCAGATCTTATCGCAATGGCTAGTTTTACGAGGAAATATTTTGGTAGTTTTCCCAATTAAGATGCGTATCATTTCAATATACTTACATCACAAAGTTTGAACTCTTCTACGTCATCAATGTTATCAACAGTCAAACAACCCTGGTTGATGAAGGTATAGAGACCGGAGTCGGGGGTGATCAGCATTATATCTGCAAAACATATTACATGTCAGTTACCGACGGCGGTGAATCAGCTGTATGTCGTGTCATGTCTGGTTTTTATTCAGCTTAATTTATCACAAGTTTTAGAAACAAATGAAGTTTCTATTACGATATTGAAATAATGTTTGTATACCTACCATTGAGCTCGGGAAGGGCGTTTGAGCACACCTGGTAGAAAATGTGGTAGTTCCTCTCAGCAGACTGCTGGTATGTTACTCTGGACTTCTCGAGCAAGTCTAAAAGTAACGAAAATATTAATCAAGGAAATAATACTGGAGATATAATACTATGAGCAAATCAATGTTTATAAACAAATGCAATCACAATGGACATGTAGTTGAATCTATGCTGTATAGTACGATTTTTGTGATCAATATATTATTTACATTCCTTATTGCATACGTTAGTTAACCAAAAAACTATGTTATTTTATAAACTGTTTTAAATTGCTTACATGTCTCGATATCAGCTCCGGCGATTTTACCAGTGGGACCGAAGTGAATACGGATAAATTTACCCTAGAGGAGAGAAACAATAAAAGTTGCAATATTTTGTATGACGTTTTAGACACATAACCGCAGTGTAATACATACACATATCATGACTTCAATCAAATACATTTATTATAGTGTATATTTAAAGTTATTGCGATTTCACTTCCATCCAATTATACATCACATTATACATACACAATATATATATATATATGCAGTATACATATAGATTTATATTATCAAAATGAGTTCCTCTTCAGTATTAAAAGTAACACACTCATTGCCGAGCTCAATCGGTTCTGCAATTCGAAAATTTACGTGAACACTTGGGATTGGATGCGCGACCCATACCAGTGGTCTTAAAGAAGGTCGCAGCTATATAGATATATAGAAAATAACATCTTTCTTTAAATGAGTATTAAACCACTGATATGAGAACGCAGAGGAACATGCAGACTTGAGATCGAACTGTAATAACCCCTGTGTTAATTTAAAAATAAATATTATTAATTACGTTCAATGTTTGTTCGAATTTATCAAAACCTATTATTAGAATACTCTCTTAAAACAGTAATCGCTAAACCAGGAGTTTATTTCTTTATCACTGTACTTACGAATCTAGAGGAGTTGTTATTTCTTACAGTCTTGGCATTACCAAAAGCCTCCAGTACTGGATTAGCTTCGATGATTTGATCCTCGAGGTTACTCTAATGTCCAAAGGTTGGTTGGAAGGAACGTGAACAGAGGAGGAAGGAAGGATGAGTGAGACATCAGCACAGAGGAATCTTAACTAAGGTTAGAGACCTAAGTCCGCTAACCTACGCTGATTCTAAATGTTTGTTTCAGCAATGTATATTGCTAAAACATACAGGGGTTAAATGAGCTGGCAAAATGACCAGTGGAATACACCAAAGTGTTAAGGCAAATCATTCACAACAAAAGTTATCGTTCCAATAATATATTTGTTTTTTTAAATATATGTTCATGACATATTTTTCTTCATTTTATAACGGTGATCTAGCCAGCCCATTTCAAACAGGATGATTTTAACATAAGATAAGTGAGTTAGATATAAGACAGATATACCAAAATACGATATATTTGTCCTCGGTTGTTGGGTAAGGGGAAAGGGCCGGGTGTTCGATGGCAGTAGAGTTCGGAATCTTGTAGGGAGAAAAGTCTGTGAGATCAAACAGGTGGAATTCATTCAACCGCAACGGGGTCCACAGGGATGCTTCTTCTGCTGCTTGTGGTAATACTTACGAATCGAGATGAATTGTTATTACGGGTGGTCTTGGCATTACCATAAGCCTCTAGCACAGGGTTAGCCTGGATAATCTGGTCTTCAAGAGATCCCTCCTATATGGTTTGGAAATTGTTTTGGAAGGACATGGGAGAGTGGATTTTTTTGTAAAGGGAGGGAGAAAAGAAAATAACAAATATTGTTTTAAATTTGTTCAATAATTGACATCAGATAAATCATTTTCGGAAACAAATATATAGTTTTGATAGCTTAATTCACTGTAAAAGTACATATATGCAATAAAGCGCTAAGTGTAAATTACAAGCACAAAATAGTTATCACAATGTAAACATTATAGAGCATAGGTATCAGTCATGCAGTATACAATATAATAGATCATAACTAAACATACAGTATGTGATAACATATCAAAGTTATATGTTATGATAAAAATAATTCAATAGACGTTTAAAATGTGCACTGAAAATCAAAGTGATTAGGACAAAATTAGAATCAAACATTGGTTGGTTTTAGGAGTTAGTGGAAGGTTTGAATTGTTTGGGTATGGAAAGGTTCTCCAGGTTGTCAGGAATTCACTCGGTGTCACACGGAGTCTTGAGGTACCAGTTGCGTACCAAGGTTTATCTTTTGTGTGAGCATGACCTTCATTTGCTTTCAACAGTGAAGAAGCTTGTATGGGTATTGGTTCACTCAAACTTATAATGTGTTGACTGATATTCAACTTATTTTAGCTTCACACCATGCTTGGAGAAGGAATATTAGTGTTCAAAACAACATTGTTTTCTCTTCGTTATAAGGAAGGTCTGTTTAGGAGGGTTTGGATGAGAGTTCTACTAATTCACCGTAGAAAAAAATGTAAAGGTAGGGTGGTAATAACAAGTGTGTAAAGGAACAGTACAGGTAGATTGGTAATTAAAAGTAAAGGGGATTGTTTTGTGATTTGGGGGACAAGCAACTTCACTGTCGTTGTTATAATTTATATATCACATCAAGTAATATTCTATCATATTAAATCATTTATTATTGATTTGCTGAGGAATAGCAGAAAATACTTGCCAAAATTTACTTTTCAGTTTCAATATTTCATGATCATCAAGGAATGAAGCAAACAAATAGGCAAAGGTGTTGGTTCATTGTCTGATTGGAATTGCTCCGGTCATGCGCACTCAATTAAGATAACCTAAACTACCTTCTTATCGGCCTCCTCCTCCTCGGTCTTCTTTTTAACGGCACATGCTACTTTAGCCAAGTACATGATTACTTTTTTGGTGTTTTCAGTCTTACCAGCACCAGACTCGCCACTATTGTACGAAATAGAACATCAAGCTTTATATAACCGTAAGTAAATTATAAAGACTACTTAAAGCATAGCAATACATTCCTGCTTGTTTCTTCGTGTTCTTTGCGATCTCTTACTTTACGAAAACAAGTTACATTTTTTTTCAATAAAGATATATAGCAACTACTTTTCGTATATAGTTCAATGTAGAAGCTAGCAGGAATGTACCGGCATTAGTGCCATAAA
>JAULCA010320237.1:0-12643 GCA_032360845.1 Crassadoma gigantea
GAGTCTGGATACAAGGCTTCTTCGTCCAATGGCAAATCAATATTGAAGGATAAATCTAAATATTCGAGTTTGGTATTGAGGGTAAAACGGATTTCACTGAAAGGTTGTTGTAAAATGTTGATGTGGTTCTGTCCAAGTGATAAGTAACGCAGTTCCGGAAGTCTAGAAAACGTGTCCTTACCAATGAATTTGATTTCATTCCAGTTCAAATTTAAAGACTGCAAGTTTGGAATATTTAAAAAGGCAGATTTTTCTAAAAGTAATATCTTGTTTCCAGACAAATCTAAGCCTTCGGTAAGATTCGACAAGTGTGGAATATGATCGAAACCACGGTTCGAACAATCGGCCATTCGCTTGTCAGTTGATATCGTACAAGGGCGGCCATAGGAAAGGGCAATAACCGACAGAAGGTTTAGCATAACGAGCTGCAGATTGTTGTTCATCTGAAAAAAAAACATTAAATTAAACAATCAAGGTTTGCACAGCCCACCACTTAAGTTTCGGGCGGGGAGTGTACGCGTGTAAGTGGAGAGATGTGTACATTTGTAAGTGGAGGGGTTGTGTACATACATGTTTAAGTGAAAGGGGTTTGAACGTGTGTAAGTGGAGGTGATGTACTCGTGTTGAAGTGGAGGGTGTGTGTACGTATAAAACTGGAGGGGATATCTACATGTATACGTGGATGTTGTTTAAAGCAAGCGGAACGAATGTGGACGACATTAGGTGGGGATATATACATGTGTTTATTTAGTGGGGTGTATACGTGGAGGGACTTGTACTTGTGTACGAGTAGGGGATGTTTTAGTGCAGGAGATATGGCCATGTACATATTGGTGGGTATGTGCGTGTGTAAGTAGAAGGGGTGTGTAAGTGGAGGGGATGTGTAGGTTGGGGGGTGTACTCTACGTGTGTAAGTAAAGGGTTGTTACAAGAGGAGAGAGATGTATACATGTTTATGTGGAGGGTGCTAGTACATGTATAATTGGAAGGTTGTGTATATGTGTAAGTTAAGGGTTGTGCACATCTGTGAATGGTGTAAGTTGACGGTTATGTACATTTGTAAGTGCAGGGGATGTGTACCTGAGTAAGTGGAGAGTGTGTGTACATGTGTAAGTGGTGGAAATGGACGTGTGAAAGTGGAGGGAATGTGTAGGAGTGTAAAGTCAAGGGATTTACGTGTGTAAGTTAGGAGAGTGAAGATTAAGGGGAGTGTACGGTACGTGCGTAAATAAATGAAGTAGTGTTTACATGTATAAATGAGATGATATGTAAGTGTGTAAGTGAAGGGGATGTACACTTGTGTAAGTTTATGGGATATGTTCATGTGTAATTGACGGAAGTGGTACCTTTGTATGTAAAGGGGACATGTACGTGTATAAGAACATTGTTGTGTTCATGTGTAAATAGTTGGGTTGTACGTGTGTAATTGGAGAGAGATGTACATATGTACATGTTTATGTTGAGGGTATGTAAACATATGTAGATGGAAAGGGCGTGTACGTTTTATGTATGTATGTATATGTGTGTAAATGGAGGGGGCGTATACGTGTGATAATTGAAGGGGTGTGTACGTGGGTAAGATGATGTGCATAAGCGTGTGTAAATGGAGGGGATGTCTAATGTGAAAGGGAAGGTGATCGATACATGTGTAAGCGAAGGGGATGTGTACGTGTGTAAGTTAAGGGTAGTGTACGCGTGTAAGATAAGGGTTGATTAACGTGTGAAAGTTGAAGGTTGTGTTCGTGTGTAGGTAAGGGGGATGGTTACATTTGTATATGGAATGGAAGTGTACGTGTGTTAGTGGAGGGTGTTATACGTATGTGAGTGAAGAATCGTGTACGTGTGTCAGTGGTGAGTGTGTGCTAACGTGTGCATTTGAGGAGGTTTACAGGTATTTATGGAGAGTTGTCTACATTTGTAAGTGAAAAATTGTGTACATGTGTAAGTGGAGGGTTATGCTCACGTGTAAGTGGACTGGGTTTGTACGTGTGAAATTAGAGGGGATATGTACATATGAAAGTGAAGAGTGGTGTACTAGTTTAAGTGAAATGGATGTGTAATTGGAAGGGATGTGTACGTTTGTAGGTGGATGTTAGTGGAGGGGTGCATACGTGTTTAAGTGATGGAGCGTGTAAGTGTGTCAATGTATGGGTTTACGTGTATATTTTGAACGTTGTGTTTATGTGTAAGTGGAGGGAGTGACAAAATGAAAGTTGACGATTGAGTGCATGTGTAAGTGAGGGGAATGCGTATTTATGCAATTTGAGGGATTGTGTACGTGTGAAAGTGGAGGGGATATCTAAATGTGTAAGTTGAGGAGCGCTATGTATGTAATCAAAGGGGTGTGAAAGTGTGTAAATGGAGAGGGTTACGTGTGTAACAGCAGGGTGGGTAAATGTGTAAGTTCAGAGTCGTATTCATTTGTAAATTGAGGGAAGGTGCACGTGTTTAAGTGGAGTGGGTTCACGTGTTTACGTTGAGGGTTGTGTACGCGTGTAATTGGAGGGGATGTTGGTGTTAGTTGATGGGGTTTATCTGTGTAAGCGGAGGGTTGTTTGCATGTGAAAAGTGAAGGAATGTGTGTATGTGTAAGGGAAAGTATGTGTACGTTTGTACGTGTAAGGGATGTGTAGATGTGCTAGTAGACCGCCGTAAACTCGTTTATGTGCAGGGGTTATTAATGTGTGAGTGGAGGGTTAACGTGTATAAGAAGAATGTTGTGTATATGTGTTATTCAAGGGTTGTGCACATCTGTGAATGGGAAGTTTTGTACATTTGTAAGTTGACGGTTGTGTACGTTTGTATGTACAGGGAATTTGTACGTTAGTAAGTGGAGAGGATGTGTACGTGTGTAAGTGGAGGGAGTGTACGTGTGAAAGTGGAGGGTTGCGTTTATGTGTAAGTCAAGGGAATATGTATATGTGTAAATTGAGGGTCGTGTACGATAAAACGTGTTTAAGCGGAGGGAATGTGTACGTATGTAAAGTAAAGGGATCAAGTGTGTAAGTTGAGAAGAGTGTAGGTCGAGGGAAGTGTACTGTCCGTGTGAAAGTGAAGGGGTTGCGTACGTGTGTAAATGTATGAGTTATGAATGTGTTTCAGTGGATGTTATATGTACGTGTGATGTAGAGGGATGTATACGTGTGTTAATGGAGAGGGCGTGTGTAACTAAAGGGGGTGTCTTCACGTGTAAGTGAAGGGGATTTAAACATGTGTAAGCGGAGGGAGATATGTAAATGTCTAAATTGGGGGTCATGTATGCGTGTAAGTGAAGGGGGATTGGCGTGTGAAAGTGAAGGGTTGTGAGGGGGTGTTTACATTTGTATGTGGAGGGGTTTTGTACGTATGTGTCATTGTAGGGACGTGTACGTATGTGAGTGAAGAAACCTGTACGTGTGTAAGTGAAATAGATTTTGTAAGTGGAGGGGCGTTAACGTGTGTAAAAGGAGGGGCTATTCACATGTTTAAGTGGAGGGTGTGTATACCTGTGTAAGTGGGGGTCATATACGTGTTTAAGTTTTTGGGTTATGTAATAGAGTTAGATGAGGGGTGTTTGCATGTGTAGGTGAAGGGCATATGTACAGTTGTTGGATCGCACAACGTTACTCGATGTGCGATGTGCGAATGATGTGTGCACGGTGTGTGACACATCTTTGCGCACGATGGACGAACGTTGTGCGATAACAATTGCGGTTGTTGTAAATTGAGGAATGCCTGAACGATATATACGTAAAGTTGAATTTTACGTGTAATTTGTATATTCTGTCTACATCTTTAAGCTTATCTTTCTGTCGTCTATACATTCATATATTTAGAAATTGTGTTTTCACTGTTTTCAAGCAACCTTAATCGACACAAGAAAAATTACAACACATTCCCGTATACAGGTAAACATATCCACTTCGTACATATAACTGGACCGTAGTTTTCACCCGCCCGTAACTCGTCGGGTAAGGTCGGGACGTGAAAACCCAGGTAAAGGGAGCTTTAGGCAAACTAATACAAAAACCAAATTCTATTCATTACGGTCATACGGTATCACATATCAGCTCGTTGTGTCAGGCACAGGCCAGGTAAAACTCAGGTCAGATATTACAGATATAAACTCAGTGCATATTATCGCATACGAGCCTTCCGTTTTTTTGTCATTCTGTAAGATCGATCTATAAAATGTATCAAATCGCACAGGTGTTCGACGGGAAGCGCAGCGGGGCGAACGATTGCTAAATCGCACAGTTGTGCGCACTATGTGTGAGTGGAGGGGTGCGTACATGTGTGAGTGGAGGGAATGTGTACGTATGTAAATGGAGAGGTGTGTATGTGTGTAACTGGAGGTTTTGGGAACATGTGTTGGATGAAATTTGAAAACTTGTGTAAGTGGATAGGATTTTATTTAAATCATGAAGGGAAAGTGTACGTATGTAACATGACGGAAGGTTTAAATGTGAAAATGAAAGGGAAAGGGAAAGTACGTGTAGGCGGGGAGTGCGTGTAGTTTAGTGGAGTGATATTACTGTATGTATATTATTTAGATGGGGTGTTTACTTGTGTACATTAATATGCGTACGTGTGTAAAGTGTAGGAATGTATACGTATGTAAGTGGAGGTTGTGTGTACGTGTGTAAGTGGAGGGAGCGTATGTACGTGTGTAAGTAGAACGAATGTGTACTAGTGAAAGTGGAGGTAGTGTTTATGTGTCAAATTGGAGGAAGTGTGTATGTGTGTAAGTGGAGAGTGTGTTTACTTTTTTGAGTAGAGGTAGTATGTACGTGTGTTAGTGGACGGGGTGTATGTCTATAAGTGAAGGGGTCGTGTAATGTGTAATGCAAGTGGAGGGTGTGTAAACATACGTTATTGAAAGGATGGGTACGTGTACAATTTGATGATGTGTTATGTGTGTAAGTGGATCGGGTGTGTACATATGTAAGTGTGGAAGGTCTGTTGCGTGTGTAACAGGAAGGTGTGGGTTCATGTGTAAGTTGAGAGGGTGTGAACGTGTGCTAGTGGATGGTGTATGTACATATCTAAGTGGAGGGGTTGTGTTCATGGTTGAAATGGAGGGGGTGTGTACGTGTGTTTTGTAGTGAAGTGTAGTGAAATGAGTTGCAGTTAATTGATATAACTACTTAAAACTTACGGTGGACAATTCTTGTCGTAAATATTTATTAAACTTACTTCTATGCAATGTACAACGCTTTTTTTTAAGACGGGCGTACAACCAATAGTTGCATGTTTTGTTCCTGTGTTTTCAGAGGACAGACAGACGTTATAACGTTTCAATATACGAGGTCTAGCTGCTTCTGTTCACAATTTACGTCGCTGTGTTTGGTGCCTAGTTACAGAGTACATACACAGTATAACTACCTGTGTATTTTACCCTTGTTAGGAAATGGTGATATATTTGGTCAAGCCAGGGTTTCGTTTCATTAATAATTACCTCGGTAAACAGAAACAGATTTTTTTTCATTTTCGAATAAAGTGTTATAAATCTTTGATAATGTAGTAGTTAAAATAAAAGTAAATGGATAAAAAAACACTCACCTTTCGCATTTGTTGAACAAACTGAACATTCATTGGATCCCCACAGTCTAGTTTTTGTCCTGGACAAGTGATACACGAAGGTTAAACCAGGTAAATCGGTTGATTATATAACTCCAAGCTTGGTTATCGGGGAGCTGATAAGAAATGTACACAACGCGAACCTACCATTCTGCCTCAATGATGTCATGTGTCATTTAAGGCGATCTACGTTCTGTATGTTGCTAAGGATATGTATGATGAGTGAAAACCAGCAACTTTAACTGCGTTCGGAAACAACGAAAGTGGAGAAAATAGTCCCTTTTCACAATACCCTCGATACTGATGTAGTAAGAGTTGTCTTTCCTGATTCTTTATCAAATTGAGGCTAACAATTCGGGGATCTATGATGTAGGCTTACCGCTTATCTCTTTAAAAACCAATCTCATGATGTGTGTTGAGTCCTATTATTTAGGTATGTATCAGATCAACTAACTCCACCACCTTACTAAAATGCGGAATTATACACTGAAGTGTACCCTGTTCGTTGTAAATGTTGGGACTGTTTCAAGTTAAAGGTCAGTTCTAAGAGAACGTGGACGGGTTTTTTTTGGGGGGGGGGGGTTATTTTATTTGTTTCTACTTGAAAACTTTTGAGACATCAACGGATGCTCTGAAACAAACGATAGTAGATCAGAGTATTAAAAACCTACAAGTCCACTCTAGAAAAGCATAGTTATTAAAGTACAGTGTTTGCAAGGTGACGGCGCCGGGAATTTGGACGTTCAGACGAAGACGAGTTTGAAATCAGATTTAAAATCTAGTTCTGAGTATATATTGACCCAAAATATAAGTTCAAAAGCTTTAAAAGATTAATGATAATCTACACTGGTTCAAAATGTCCTATTAACAAGCAGAGATATGGATCTTAAAGAGGTGACCTAGATTTATGTTTGTGCGGTTTGGTCACTCAGTAACTTACGACTGTGTAAAATTGTTCGGTCGAGACTGCATATTCGCACATAGCGTTTGAGCGTACAGGATACACTACAGTGATATATGCACTACTCGACTCGAGTTTGTCAAGAAACGGAATGTTTCGTCGTCAGAACACAAATGAAGCTACGTTATCGCAGCTACCCGAGCACCTGTGATCGATAACATGCCGTCTTATTAAGTTCTGAGTGACGTGACTGATAAAGTTTATCAGGTTTTATTTTTATACATAATTGTATTTAATATTTACATTATTATAAGGCCTTTGGATGTGTTTATAGTATGTTATGTCTTATACAAAACAAAAACAAAAAATGTTTTTTTCCGGAAACCCTCCCTACCATAATTTGTTGTGCCTACCCTAAACTTTATGACGGAATTTTCAAAGTAGCACTATTAAAAGACCATTACTACTATATCAACTTTAAAGGATTATTTTGAAAATGAATTCTGTTACCTACCATATATTTTACCAACATACTACACAGGAAACACATTATTTTCTGGCTTACTTTAAATGACATAGTGAGCTTAACATTGATGTGAGGCAGCTACATGTGTACCATCACTTCCCACGATAAAACATTTATACAAGTTACTGGGCGGATTGCTATATAGATAATGTCATAATCGTAAGATCATATGTATCCCTTCGTGCTATGTGTTGTGATGTGAAATTACTTTCACATTCTTCATTTATTTTGCTCAGACTTGAGCGATTTGATAGGCTACATCAGATGTGAAGCAAAAGGCTTTAAAACCCTTTACTATAAGTACGTCTCCCATAAGAGGTAGGATAGCGGTATCTCAGATCCTATGTAGGACACCGATTAGTAAATTGTGTCCCTTTTCTTATGTACCTGTTATAAAGTCTGGTCTGACAATGCTGAAGACCGATGCGCCTACAACATCAAAGATATGTTTACGTCCGGGGAGATGCGATGGCGGTGTTTTCTTAGTCAAAGTACAGTAAAAAGTTAAAATTTTATTTAAGATTTCTTCTATACCACACCACACGATAAAACTCACCAGACTTAGGACCATTTTAAGATACCTTGTAACTCTGTACTAGCTAACACGTTAACGTATGAATTCACGATAACTATTTTCTTTGTGTACCACTTTTTCTCTTTTCAGACTTGAAAACGCATGAGAAAAAAACATACAGGATAACGGTGACTTCCGTTTAAATACCGCTTGCACAAAGAAATTGAACTGTTTTCCGTTATATGTGATTCTTCTTCCGTTGCCGACTAGATACCATACTGAAATACCATGCGCAAAGCTGCCAGCATATCATTCCGCCCTGTCACATGATACTGACAACGGACGGACAAGTTGACTAGTCCGCATCAGTGTTAGGTAACACAGTTTTATTCACTCCCTTAATAAAATAGTTTGACGTATTTCATTCCAAAATCCATCTTTATCGTTTTCTTCTTCCGGATATGTTATTGTTTTACAGTATTTATACGCGCTCGATACGTATTCAGGGACACGTTTAAAATCTAGATCTATAAACATCATTACTAAACAGTTGCGTGTTTTTCGAGCCACGCTCTCCTTTAAACAGGTATTCAATACAAATTCACACCAGTTATCTGCAATAAAATTCTCCGTTATCACAAACACTAGTTTCTCGCTATCTGGTAAAAACTCCGATAGCTGCTGCAGTTGATATTTGTTAGGTGAAAAGTTCCTTTCCTGCCAACAAACCCGGATGTTGTCTTCATTTTCAAGTTGTTCGAGTTTAGGGAGAAGAGAATTGCGGCTCCACCAATCATCTTCTGATATTACAAAAAAAGCTTTATACGTATATTGCCTCACGTTATCTACTTCCGTTTCCTGCTTTTTAAACTTCCTCCAAAAGAAGTACTGAACTTTCCACCTGTATTTAAAAAGGAAGGACGACATAACTAGCACCAACAACAAAATACTCATTCCAGAGATGGCAAAAACTATCCAGAAAGATTCCTGATTGCAGTTTCCTAGAAAAAGCTGATAATTATCATAAACGTTACGAAGCATGACATTGGAACCGTTTGGTAACACGCATGTGTAGTTGTTATGATGGTCGAGCATGACATTGGTATCGCAAATCCAGAAAACGAACTCCACTGTATCACACGTGCAGGCTAAGGGATTCCCATCGATCGAAATCCTAATTTTTCTTGCGGGCTGCGAGTTCATGATATCCAGCCATGTCCTAGCTTTCTTTCTAAGATATGTAATTTTATTGTTTCTTAGGTCTATGTCAGTAAGATTTGGCATAATGTACAGGCCTGCAGGGAAATCATTGAAAAAATTCCAAGAAAGGTCTATATTCGTTACCCCCTCCAAGCCCTGCACGCTTTCCTCTTCTAGGATACTTAAATGATTTGAAGACATGTCTACCTCATCCAGTTGCTTGATATCCTTGAAAATGTAATTCTTATTACTGAAGGCACGATCTAAGTTGGCATTCTGAATGACCAATCTATGCATTCCTTCCATATTACCGAGCAGCATCCGTCCTGAAGTTGCAAAATCCATACCTGAAACGTTCATGTACTCTATCCGTACTCCTTGTACACGAAAATCTGCACTTGAAATAGTTGTTTGTGATAAGTCCAGCAGATATAATGTAGGAGACCTTGACATATCAAGATCACAATCAAGGAAAAATGGAAAGAGAAGATGTGTGAAGCGTAAGAATCGCATATGTGGCCCCAGGCTGAGGGGCATCACACATCGAACCGATGACTGTCTTTGAGGTTCTGGTAAATTACGTAATTGTTTCCCATTCTCCTTCGGACTTTCCTTGATCCGATGTGAAAATTTCACTGCGACATATGAATAATCGATTTCTTCTAGATGTACACTCTCTTCACAAAATGTCAAAACACTAAGCGCAAAACGAGGGAATGTGAACAAGAAATTATTCTCCGAGAACGAAATACGCCTTAAACAACTGAAATCGACAAAGGATTCCAAAGTTCCTACTTCTATTTCTACAATTCCGTTGTTACCTACGTCAATATCTTCCACACACAATTGTCTGTAGTATTGAGTCATTTCTGTTGTCACTTTAACAGTGTAGTCGACATCATACATCCATAACAATATAAGCGGATTAACATTATATAGATTCAGAACTTTCATTTTTCTGACAGGATGGCTTTGATTGGTTGTAGCTGTGAGACCGTACAAAATTTCCATGGCAACCGGAAACGTTATCGAAGTACGAGAAAGATCCAG
This sequence comes from Crassadoma gigantea, assembly GCA_032360845.1. Classification (NCBI taxonomy): domain Eukaryota; kingdom Metazoa; phylum Mollusca; class Bivalvia; order Pectinida; family Pectinidae; genus Crassadoma; species Crassadoma gigantea. The sequence continues at coordinate 9,751 of JAULCA010320237.1, forward strand.
GTATTGCAGGGACGGGAAATGTTGTAAGAAAGCTATTCCTATTTTCACAAAATATCGGTCATTAACATGACAATTTGCCATGTCCAAATATGTCAACGATTCCAGATAACGAAAGTTTATAAATGTATCGTTCTTAAGATGCATTAATGTACAGTCCTTAAAAACTAGTTTGTTAAGCTTTGTTATATTGCTGAACCCTGCTCCAAAGATGGGATTCGGTAGAAGGTCTATATGAAGTTCCTGAAGAGACATCAACGATGCAAACACTGAGTCTGGATACAAGGCTTCTTCGTTTAATGGCAAATCAACATTGAATGATAAATCTAAATAATCGAGTTTGGTATTGAGGGTAAAACGGACTTCACTGAAAGGTTGTTGTAAAATGTTGATGTGGTTGTGCCCAAGTGATAAGTTCTGCAGTACCGGAAGTCCAGTAAACGTGTCTTTACCGATGAGTTTGATTTCATTCCAGCTCAAATTTAGGGATTGTAAGTTAGGAAGGTTTGAAAACGAGGATTTGTCTAAATATGATAACTTGTTCCAAGAAAAATCTAAGCTTTCGGTGAGATTCGACAAGTGTGGAATATGATCGAAACCATGGTTCGAACAATCGGCCATTCTCTTGTCGGTTGATTGCTTACAAGGGCTGGCACAGGAAAGAGCGAAAACCGACAGAAGGTTTAGCATAACGAGCTGCAGATTGTTGTCCATCTGGGAAGACAAACATAAACATAAGTGCTCCGATTGTTTACAATTGTCGTAAAAATTTAGAATCAATCAGTCATTATATTTCAGTGTTTTTACCTATCTTCAGATAAACATAAGGATAATCTGTCAATAAACACTAATTTTCACGATAAAGTGCATGACACCTCACCCGTAAACTAGTGCACGGTCCATACCATCTTTAACTTATGAGACTTAAATCCTTACAATGTATGACATGAATGATATCAAAGTTGGTAGGCTTTTTACTTTGAAACTTCTGAAGTTTTGTTAGATAAGGTAAAAAAATGACTAGGTCATCATAGTACTTCAAATACTATCGCAGGAAGTTATTGGAGTTTATCAGAGTTTGAGATTAAGGGAAACACATTTCTTTTTCAGAAAAATAAAATATCAATGTTTTAAAAAGCAGTATATCACTTGTATTATTCATTCTTTTGGACACTGTAATGTTAATAACCCATCGCTTTGTTGTATCTCTTTCACATAAAAGTTTCAATTTGTACAGTATTTCTTTAATTTGCATTGCTTGCCCCTTTACTAAGTCATTCATTACACTTACGTCTACTATATATGTTTTATCATTAGTACGTTTATGCCATATAACAGGGATGGAATCTTCATGGTGTAACTTTCTGAAAAAACTCTCAATTTATAATTGTCTTTGTGTCAATACAAATGAAGTTATAAAAATGCTAATATAAGAAAGCATTTTCAAATGCCTATACACAGTTTACATCGATAGATACTGAATAAAGGACACGTTTTAGACTTGTACTTGGAGGGGATATGTACGTATGTAAGTCGATGGGATATATTTGTGTGTAAGTGGAGGAGATGTGAACGTGTGTAAGTGGGGGGATATGTACGTGTGTAAGTAAAGATGATGTGAACGTGTGTTAGTGAAGGGGATGTGAACGTGTGTAAGTGGAGGGGATGTAAACATGTGTGAGTGGATGGGATTCAAACATGTGTAACCTGAAATGATATGAACGTGTGGAAGGGGTTGTATTTGTGTGTAAGTGAAGGGAATATATGTGTGAAAATAAATGGGATGTGTACATATATTAGATAAGGGATGTTTACGTGTATGGGTAAAAGGATATGCGTATTTATGTAAGTGGAGAATATGTGTATATGTGTAAGTGCAGAGGGTATGTACATGTTCAAGTGAAGGAAATGTCTATGTGTGTAAGTGGAGAAGGTATATAAGTGTGTAGATGGAAGGATGTGTACGTGTGTATATAAAGGGCGATGTACATGTGTAATTGGAAGGGATTTGTACGTGTGCTAATAGTGTGATATGTACGTGTGTAACTGAAGGGTTGTTTACATGAGTAAGTGGAGAGGGTATGTACATGTGTAAGTGTAAGGGATGTTTTTGTGCGTGTGTTAGTGGAGGATGTGTGTACGTGTGTAAGTGGAAGGATATGTACGTGTAAAAATCGAGGGGACTGAATGTGTGAAAATAGATGGAATGAGTACATGTGTTAGATAAGATGTACCTGTATAGGTAGAAGGATATGTGTATATGTGTAAGTTGGGAAGATGTGTACATATGTAAATGTAGAGGATGTGTGCACGTGTAAATGGAGAAGTAATGTACATGTGTATAAAGATGGTATGTATGTGTGTAAGTGGAGGGACGTGTACGTGTGTAATCTGAGGTGCTGTACGTATGTTAATGGAGGTTATATGTGTGTGTGGTAGTTGAGGTGATAGTCGGGTAGTGCAGTGGATAGCGCACTTGCCTTTCACCAAGGCGGCCGGGGTTAGATACCCCGGTCGGACATGAAAAGGTATGGGGTCACCTGCCCGACCACGAGAGTTTTCTCCGGGTACTCCGGTTTCCTCCCACACAATGACCCCCGCGCGCTAACATCCGGGCAAACAATAGTAATTAATATAAGTTGAATAACTTGTTTTATAATTTTTGTAAAATAAATTTTTTTTTTGAGGTGATATGTGCGTGTATAAAAGAAGAGTTCGTGTACTTATATAAGTGGATGGGATATGTACAAATGTAAGCAGATGGGATATGTACTTGTATCAGTGGAGGGGTTGTGTACCTCGGTAAGTGGAGGGGATTGGTACATGTGTAAATTGTAAATGGGAGTAGAAAGAATATGTACTTATATAAGTGGAGGAGATGTGTACATGTGTACGA
>JAULCA010320348.1:0-12643 GCA_032360845.1 Crassadoma gigantea
AATAGCAATAAGTCGAGGCCTTGTCGATGCTTCAAACTCAGCAGGTGTTTACCCAAGACGGGACTCAAGACTGCACTGGCTAGAAAAATGACATGTCATTTGTGTCCTCCAAGCTTAGTACATTAAAAAAAGAAGCATTCTACTATTGTGAATTAAGGATTTTTTTGTATTTGAAGAAAACTTGAAATAGAAACAAAACCAAACTTGCATGCAACTAAATGTAAACACGTACGACATCCGGGTCCAAACAATTTTTTGGGTCATTATAAACAGCCCCAATTGCATGGACTTGTCACTTCGTCAGCTCGATAATCGAACTATTCGGTAGTGAAGCGGACATGAAACACGCGAACAACAAACAAAATGCAGGTTTAACGTTAAGCGCATGCATATGCTAGTAGGCCTATAGTCTATAGATGTTTTTTTAAGGAGTTGGCTTTTTTACATTTACATGCGTTAATAATATCATCTAAGACCTAAAACCACTCCAAACAGTCATAAAACACCCCAAAAATCACCCGGAAACTCTGTAATGATAGGTGAAACTATTAAATTAGTTGGCAACTATTTTACTTGACATTGTCTTCAAAATATTCTATCGGCAGTATGCTGCTAGAAAGGGGAATTAAATTGTGACTTGCAAAATCTATCACTGCCATGGCCAGTAAGGGGTAGTTTACCCAATGTTGTGAAAACAAATAAGCAAATGTGTGCCACCTGGGATCTTTATCAGTAAAACATGTATAAGGTAAAAACAAAAAAAATTATGTGTTTCAGGTATCCAACATACATTAGATTTTACTTCGAAAAACGAACATTAAAATAAAATGATTTGCCTACCTACCCTGGTTGTTTCAGGCATGTTACCAAAAACCATAGATTTGCTATCTAAGTCCATGCTGAAACAAAAATAAAATGGACTGATCTGCATAATCTGGGTAGCTTGTTTTGCTTAGTGGATAAATGTAAACAATGTAATTTAGTTAATTAATTGCTGCTGTGTCCAACTTTGCAAGGTTATGATTTTGTTACTTCATTAATTTCCATCCAAAGTGGCATCCTCAAGTCTTTTGAAAATTTTCAGATGTGTCTTAATTGCCTGTCATGTTTCTTTGGCTGTGATCCAGGTTAAACACAGATGGGATATGAAACAATTGTTTGATTAGTCAAATCTACATGAAGATGTTCAGAAACTATAGGAACTGCTTGTCAATATATCTGTATACAGTTCTGTACTTAAAAAATGTCAATGACAGTAAATATGTAACTTAGAATTATGTAAACATTCAGATGCACCCTCCACATTGAGGTTGCCAATTTGCAAGTTGCTAGGGCTACTGAAAAATCATGTTAACCACACCAGTGTTACATATGACACTATGAGATACATTTATCGTAAGCTGACTTGGCCAACGTAAAATTGTCAAGGTGAAATGCAAAATCATATTTTACGTTTTATTGCTGAGAGTATAACAGCTATTAGATCTGTTAGCAAACAGAAACAAGCTTTACCATCATTCATAATCTGAAAATTCCTAACACTAGTGGAGGTCAAAGGAAATATTTGTTAAAAAATATGCATTTCCTGGTGGTGGTGTGGTAATATTTTTCCTGTCTCCATCAAGCATTTCATTTCAACAAATTTTATTGGACAAAAAAGATGAACAATTGGATGAGACAACAGGCATTAGCCTATATAAGTCTTTAAGACCTTGTCATTGTAACAAGGATTGGACTATAATAGTAAATAAAAAAAAGGCATGTTCACCTCTTTTTGCATCAATGTATGATGTGAAAAAATAGCAGACATTTTTCTCTTTCAAGGCTTAACGTAATTCTTTCATGTTTGTTGACACAACATTTGAAAAGGCTGGCACATAAATATAAATTTAGATATATATGAATTATGAAATCGTGACTGAAAAATGCACTTTTCAACATGTTATCGATCAATTTGTGACGATATATAATGTTCAACAGTCCATCTCTTTCTGACTGAATCAAATTTACTTTCTTTTCTGCAGGTTGATGCTAACCAAACAAGTTAACTATTGTTGACAAAGAAGAGAAGAAACCTAATAAGATGGAACAAACCGACTCAGAAATCATTCTTAATGGTATATTTAATTTGATTGTACTGTAAAGTATACAGTTCTTATCTGCATACTATTTTAAATAGTGTTTAAGGTGACTTCTCTCATGGGAGGACCTGAATTTGTGAAAAATGATAATGAACAAATTTTCTAGTGAAATGTTCGGATTTTAGACTAACTGATAGTGTAGACTTAAAATGAACGTCGTGTGATATTGAAAAAAATGTTTAAATAACAGTCATTGACAAGCATGTTTTTTTGGGGGAATTCTAGGTCACACTAGTAGTAATTTCCTGACATGAAAATAATATTGCAAATTTAAAGTGGTACTGTAATACAACCTCTCTTTACTACCACAATTTTTCAAGAAAAAAAATTGGCATTGTAAAGGAGTTTGGCATTAAATTGAGGGAAATGTATAGGATTTCTTAGAAAAACGAGAAAAAGGGACATTGAAATATGTTATCTGTAAACAAGGTGGCAAATGAAACCAGGAGCATTATATTGAGGTTTTACTGTAAATACACAGAATTGAAATAAATTGTAACATTTTTTTTAACCACCCGCCTTTTCACACTACTACACATAACAAAAATGCTTGGGGCCTGCCTATGAATGATTTAAAGCTAAAGTAACTACTATTGAAATAATGAATTTAGAGAATTCTTGGTAATTTCTCCTTTTTCTTTTAATTGCAGAGAATCAAGAACTTGTCAAGGGAACAGATGATTTGGGTAGAATGGTGTATTTAGTAGTGAACAAGACACTAGATAAGTCTGGTCAGCAGGGTACGACAGATCTGATCTATAGCGTAGTTGACGAGCAGGGATCATATGATCAGTTGGGCACTAGTGCCACCCTGGACACAGACCCCCAGCTGATAGCCGGTCAGAGTGCTAGTGTCTCCCTTGATGCAAGAGGCACAGTTTACCAGTACACTGTACCAGTGTCGTCTATGGATAACTACCAGCTACCTTTGGGACAAGGGGCAATCAACTCCATTTCAGATAGAGTTCGTGTGGAGAGAGTTGAACAACTTCCTGCTAATAACTTGACCCAGGTGATATGTGCAGATATGTTGAACGACAGTACTACCGCAGACATCATCCTGGCTTCTTCTGAGGAACCTGACCTCAACGACACATCTATCATACACGTTCAGGCCTATCCCTCCCAGGACTATGGAAGTATGATGTCTATGCCATTCATTCAATCAAATGTACTGACCAATAACCAGACATTGTCTATCCCGACAAGTATGGAAGATGCACAATTGCTGAACAATTTTAGTGCTGATGCCTTGGAAAGCTTACAGTCATTACTAGATGTGGATGTGGACACCACCATCACAACCACAACAGAGGAGCTCATTGATTCTGCCTTGGATCCTGCAACAACAACCATAATCGAAGAGAACTACAACAATTCACTACAGACAGACATTGATCAGATTAACCGGAAGTTGACACAGCAACGATCTCGGAATACATCATTCAGTGGCAACCATGGGGATGCTAGAAGATCAAAACGTTTAAGTTCTCTTACTTCAAAAAACTACAACCTAGAGCAACATGAAGTAGAGGAGAAAATTGAAGAAAGGAAAACTGCAAACAGAACACCACCAGAATTACTCGATGCAGAGTACATGAGTCAGGAAGATGTCAATATGGTGAAGAAAAGCGTGAGTAATTTTCAACCAAACTTTTCTTCGTATCCCACCTTGTGTAAATGTAAACATAAAGAAAAAGGGACAGACATTCCAGTTGAACAGATCTGGCTACACAAGAACCAAATGTACTATCTACCGCAGATTAACATTTTGGTGATCAGCTTTGAAGAATATGTCGGCTTTCTTCGTCAAGACAAGTGGTATGTCAGCGTTGGCGAGATAACTCAAAGGCTTATACCAAACTTTCGTAATGAGGTGGAGTCGTATCTCGTAAAGAATGTTTGTGACAAACAGTTTCTGTCGCTGGAGGAGATTGAATACCTCAAGCAGAGAAGATGTGTCAATCAGAGCATGAAGTCTGGTACCATGATATCCTTAGATACCCTCCGGGTAATGTGCAAGTTCTTAGCCAGCACCAGAGCATTCATACAGGCACCTACAACTGGGCTGTCTAATGCAGCGCATGGTATCTTCTACAAAAAGTTACTTGAAAAAAACACAAGATGTTCCAAATGTGGGGGTGCAGTCAAGAATATTGAGGCCTCAGATAGATATGTACTTCTGGATTCTCCTGTTGAAATACTGTATTCTAGAAGAATCCAGGAGAGCTCTACGTCACAAGAGACATCTCTGCAGAAGTCCATGTATGTTGGTGAAGTCATAATTGGAAATGTGTTTTTTAAGTCATTCAAATTAGATGAGTTAACTTACATTTCCCTCAAGGAAATTGTGGAGTGTCAGGTGTTCAACCTCCAAGTCCTCCAGTCAAGACTTGTACAGCTTCAATACCGACCACGACCAGCCCCCACAGCCATCGATTGTCACTTTTCCAATGAACGCATGGATGTAAACCAAACATTGTGGATAGACCTGATGACCTTACGCTGTGCTTGTTGTATGAGTAGACAACGCTCTCCCACTTCAAAGATAGAGGTGTTACAGCAGATGTTCTCAAGAGGCCAGTATACCTGTAACTTTGACCTGGAGATTATTGCTTTTGACGACTATGACTCTGCCAATAATGAAACTGTGTATACTTTAGATCCACACACGTACAAGATCACAACCAGACATAATTACAACCAGTCGGTTCACGCAGGTGTTGGTCGCAAAGTTCAACGGTCATTGTCAAATGAGGAAGAAAAAAGTAGGGAAACGACCAAAATGGTGATGAAAAGCAACCTTTCTTCAGTGAAACCAAAAGCAAAGTCTGCTAAAGTGACTATCAGGAGAACATCTCCCCGAAAAACTGTTGTGGAACCATCTCGCTCTGAAGAAGAAGAAGCCTTGTCCCTCAAACCTGGTGTATATTACTTTGCTGACAAGAAAAGCATTGTAGACTTTCTGAAAAATAAGACAATTGATGATCCTCTCAGAGACGACATACACTGTGAAGTTATTTCTGAAAAAAAATCTAATGTACAAGCACTTTCAAAACCAGTGTTCCGAGTTAAGTCTGCTCCAGATACGGCACCACACCTAATAAGGAGTGGGGTACAAAGCTACTCACACAAACGAGCAGATAACCAGTCACATGCAGCTCCCAAAAGAGGCTTCAAGAGAAAGCTACATGAATTAGAAATGGACACACATTTTAACAAGGAAGTGATACATGATTATACTCAGGATGTCACTAACTGTGAGGATAGGACAAGAAGGGAAAATGATGTGTCTAGTTCAGTGCAATATTATCAGGACATTCAAACAGTACCTCAACTCTCTTTACAGCATGGTCATGATACTTATGAATATTCTACATCTGGTCGTCATGATCATGGTCTAGTGGAAAGCCCAGAAGTTCAGGATAAGAATGTTGACAGTACAGCAGCTAACAATGTAGAGGAGGAGATGGAATATTCACACAGTCAGGGAGGAAAGGGTAGTTTGACAACTCACCCTAGCTCAACAGTAGGCAACCTTCAGGATGTTGAAACACAGGGTACAGAACACAAACGTAAGGATTTCCTAAACCAAACAGACAATGAGGAGGAAAACTATGATGATTACAGTAACAATGACTTTGGAGGGATTGAAGAGAAGTTTTCAAATTCGAATGCAGATGTGAAGGCCGACAATCGGCATTCTGTGCCTGAAAAAAGCAAATTCCCCTCTCCTGGTCAATCAGATAGTGTCCACGATAAAAACCAAGATTTGTCTACATCTACACCACAATCTGTTTTCAAAGGAATACTAAGAACTCCTCGTAAAAAGACAGAATATCGTTCCTCAGAGTCCTCAAGTGTACAATTACCTGTGTCAGATGTGGACTTGAAAGAACAAACTAGAAAATTTCCATGTCCCAATGGGCTTTCTCCATCTGCCAGACTAAGTTCAGCACAAAGTCAGTCACAATATGGTGATTTGTCACTGTCACCAGTTAAACCCAACAAATGTGACGTTGATATAACAGCAGATGAGATTGTCAGAACAGATTTGTTATCACTAGGATATGGTGGGATCTTTTCCACACCTTGTGTTTCTCCAATACTTGATAGAAAATCAGACAAAACGGGAAATACACATCAAATTGAAAGACTGTATAACAAGTGTGCTTCATTAGACACTTCAACAGATGCAGATAAATCCTTACATGTGTTAGCGACTATAGCAACAGATCTTGAAACACTGGATGAAACTTCACAATCCAATATATCTGACAGAAATCACCTTAGTGTCTTCAATCCAGTTGTCCCGTGTGAGTTGAACAAAGAGAAATCTGTTGGTGTTGGCAACAAAAAGACCGTGAAAAAGGATAGTTTTGTGTTGTTTCTAAGACAGTTACTAGACAATGTGGCAATAAGTAGAGAATCTCCTTCAAAGAAATGTGTTGCTGTGAAATTCAAGGATGTTGCTAAAAAACACTTCCCTGGTAAGTTGAAAGTATATCTTGGACAGATCAGTATACATATTGGATAAATTCATAATGATATAAACAATCTTAAGATTTTATGACCAAGCCAACACTAAATATAATTCCATATATGTATGCATGAAATGTAGTAATTTGTATATATTTCATTCCTGTTAACATAATGCAAGTACTGTGCAAGGCTATTCCAGATGTATGTACATCATGAATGGTTTTATCTAAAATAAATCATAAGCTAACAAATTCAATTAAATAGTATTTTTCGAGTGGCGAAACTGAATTTGTTTTTGTAGACTGGGGATTGCTGCTGAGGGAAATTTTCAGTGTATAGAACTTACAGTAAATTCATATCTATAAGGTATGTTGGTTGCTGATGTCACCACTTGGTACTTATCTTAAAAGGATCATCTTAAGTAGTGTAAGTGGAAAACCTTGTTAGATATTGATCATGTGATGTTTTTATTTATTGACCAGCACTTTGGAAGGAGTCAGGACAGACGAGATTGAAGAAGTTGGTCAAGCTTTTGGCACTAAGTGTTCCTGCCAGGTATGCATGATGATGACCATTATGAATAATATATATATGCCTTTCATATATATACAGAGCTATTCAATATTTATCTCCAGGGATTTAAAAAAAGTATACATAAGTTTTATTAATGTTGTATTATAATTATAAGCTCACCTGGTATGAAATGTCAGAGCTTTTTGTTAGGGTTTTGTCCTTCGTCCATCAATTTTCTTCAAACAACCTTTACTTAAAAACTGAAGGACCTAGAGTTATAATATTTGGGGAGTTGCAATTGGTACCTGGGAGAGAGTGTTAGAAAGTATCCACAAATAAATTATCTTGACATACTTTCAAGGTCACATGGATAAACAAATATAAAAACCTTTATTAATAACTTCTTCATGTAAATAACAAGAAGGCCTGGAGTGATGATATGCTTGGCCAGTCAGGTACCTGACATTGATCATGAGTGCTATGACATTTTTCCCAAATAAATGACTTGGACCTATACTTTAAAGATCAAAGGGTCAAATGTGTAATAACTTCAACAACTTATTTTGCATAACCTTTTAGTTTTAAATTGGTTAAGTATTTTGATATGATAATGTGTATGAGCAACTGAATAATTTTCTGCATTATACCTTGATACCCTGATACAATTTATTTTTCTCAGTGCTGTGGAAGACTTGGCTTGCGTTTGATGTGATAGCTCTACGAAAGTTGGTTCCGGTCCATACGGTCGTGTTTTAAGTGATGCTTTACAGTGGATCCTTCTTGATTTGTATTGCAGCATTGCAAAACGCTTGCTTTATTGCAGCATTCCAAAATGCTTGCTTTGCTTATCCAGTTCACATCATATCTAAAGCTGACCATTTTAAATACCAGGATATATGCATATTTTCACTTTTGATAATTATGAACATGTTACTGATTCAAATTTTTCATTGCCATTAATATGCTATCAAGGCTTTAAACAACAAGGTATACTGGACAGTGTGATAAAAACCATTCCTGATTCTAAATTGTCCAGTCCAGTGATCAGGTCCATCTACACATATCTAGTTATATCAAAGGTGCCCTTATAATTGACTTCAGTCATAGCATATTCACAATTTTGTGCGCTTCTCTTAGTAGAGGATGTCTAAGCTGGATGAGAATTTATACCTCGTGAAGAATGTTGTTGAAAAATGCATGGTGTAAGACCAACAAATAATAATGTTCTTAAAATTGATGAAGAAAACCTGAAATTAGGCAGTAGATATTTGAGAGAATAGTAACTTTACAACTGTTAAAGCTGATGAAGGTTGACTTGGAAAATATACTTTTCAATTGGAATTACTCTGTAATCTTTGGAAGATAAAGAAATGTGTATTTTTGAAAAGTCTGCAGGCACAAATAACTTAAATACAAGATCATGAGTACTGTCTGCGTGATAGATGTGTACATGTACACTATACTGTTGTCAAATAAACAAAAAAACTGATAACAGAGTTTTGTATTTTGAAGATTTTTTTTTTTTTTACAGGTTTAGAATTTTGTGTTCTGTTTAATGCTGAAACAATGAATGTAATAACAGAAATTTGCATCATAAATGGACCAAATATCAACATTGAAATACTCTTGTCTACCCTTCAAATACATGTAATTGTGTTATAGTACTGGTTCATCTTCAGGGCATTTCAATACGATCTTGTTTTTGAACCTGTTAAATCCATCATGATGAAACTTGAAGTAAACCTGCATCACCCACAAATGTGCAGTGCACTGTGATATGGTCTCTGCGACCTGAATCTCGAAACAAAATGTCAAATAAGTAAAAAAATATCAAACAATATCATGTCAAGACTCTAATTTTTCCCCATTAGTGCTGAAATTGTTAGCTCACTTACCCTTTGAGTAGGTGAGCTTATGCCATGGTGCAGCTTCTGTTGTCAGTTGTCTTCCGTCCGGCGTCGATTTTTCCATTCAAACGACTTCTTAATAACCAAAAGGCCCTGGGCACTGATATTTGGCCTGTAGCATGCTCGGATGAAGGGCTACCAACTGTGTTGAAATGAATGACCTTGAACCACTTTCAAGGTCACAGAGGTCAAATGTGTTAAAATCTTCAAACAACTTCTCAATAACAAATAGGCCCAGGGTACTGATATTTGGCATGAAGCATAATGGGAAGAAGGGCTACCAAGTGTGTTCAAATGAATCACAGGGGTCAAATGTCTTATAATCTTGAAACAAATTCACCTCAATAAACAAAACACCCATGGTACTGACATTGAGCCTTTAAGATGCTAGGATGAAGGGCTACTAAGTTTGTGCAAATGAATGACCTTGACCTACTTTCAAGGTCACAGGGGTCTTATGTCTTAAAATCTTCAAACGTCTTCTCAATAACCAAAAGGCCCAGGGTACTGATATTGGGGCCTGCAGCATGCTGGGATGAAACGTGATCATGTGTGTTTAAATAAAACGATTTTTGTTTAACGGTTTCAAGGGTGAAATATGTCTTAAGATCTTTTATCAACTTCTTTTCAATGATCAATAATCCTGAAGTCTTGAAGTATGGGTAATTACGTACTTGGGAAATGGGCTTTCAAGTTTGCAGAAATTGACAATGACCTCAGAATGTCTTAATTGTAACTGCAGAACAGGTGAGCGATTCAGGCCCATTGGGCCTCTTGTTGTATTTCTGTCGTTGAGCAGGGTGTTGTTTCTCAGGATGTTGTGATTTGACCCACTTCAAGATATAAGTTTGTCTTGATTGGAAAGTCACTGAGAAGCTGTGTTAATATTGAAATGATAGTTTTCAGATATATAGCTAGGTATACATTAATTCAGGAGTTTCAAAGAAAGATTGATTGTATTATTTCATTTACTAATTTTTATTTTGAAATGAATGGCTGGGTGCTATTGTACGATAACAATGTTGCGTTTTTCAATATTTAGTTGTATGTTTGTGTTTAAAACTCATTAAATGATATTAAAACGAAAGAGGATGGATCCAATCAATTTTACTGCAAGTACTTCTGGTTGTTTTCTAAACATTAACCAATGTTTATTGATAAAATGACAGCTGTCATTGATCCAGAAATTTTAAAAGCATAACTGGTTTTTATATCCTGCGTTTATTATTACATACTAATTATGTATTACATTTTCATGATTGAACAATATACTTAAAAGGGAATCACATTATTATTTTACCAGAAATCAAATAAAGAGCTGTTAATTAATAAATATTGGTTGTTGAATATATGTTAATGTAGTGAATGGACTATGTGCTGAAAAAGATGAGATTTTTGGTAATTCTAAAACTGCATTTATTTTATCATGATGGTGATGTTGCTTTATTCTGGAGATCTGAATTATTTGGACGGATGGTTGGTAATACATGAGGATATGAATGTTTCTTTAAACCCATGTTCCTAGTACATGTAGTGTAATGTGTAGTAGACTTCCAGGTCATTGAAGTGTTAAGACATCTGTAAATTACCTTTTAGGTTTTGTTAATATATAATAGCATTTGCATTATTACTATTATTATTCTTGCAGCTGTGTGTTGTAAGCTGTTAGAAGAATTACTATTTGATTTATCACTTTGGGCTTACGGTATGGGAGAAAAGTCATTCAATATGCGTTGAGAATATGTTCTCTTGTAATTTTCCATACTACCTCCAGAGGTAGTTGGTGTTAAAAATGACATGTTCATTTTCTACAAATGCAGAGTGAAATTACACTCCAAAACCCCGTGTCCAAGAATGTCACCAATTACTTATTAGTGCTATGAAAAGAAGTATTTTCAACTGAAAAAAAAGTTATAAATTTATGTATATTTTTGAGTTTAGGCTGACAAGTCTGTCAATTAGATCAAAAATGACATTTTGATACCCTTTTATTGTTTTCCCTAATGTCCTTATCTCCGAGGATGTGGAAATCCAAAAGAGGTGGTATTTGTCAATATAACCTACCCAAAACCGCTATTAACTTCATTATAATGGAATGATGGGGTATTTAGGAGGATAGGCAAAACAAATTAAATCTGTTGTGTCTGTTACAGTTATGTTCTATATTCAGTTGATTGCCCAGCAAAACAAAACTTGATAAAGAAGGCATTTTGATGTGAATTAAATAGTCACTCTTCACTACCTCCCAATATGTTTACTTAGTGGATCAATATATATACTACAGTATAACAGTACAATATTTACTATATATACAATATGTACTTCATATGGGAAACATCTTACATACATACATATAGATTTGATTAGATTCCACGTTATTTTTCATTGAAACAAGGCTTGTAGAATTTAATATAAGTTGAAAATTCATGAAATGGAGTCCGAAGTGTGGACTTAAATTTTTGTTTGTTAAACTTGCCGAATTTTCTTAAAATGCAATTTTATTTCGAAAGAAACAAGGGCACATATAATAAAGACCTGGAGGAAAATCAAAGTTTGTTACACTTAAGTTAAAATTCTGAGGAAAATTAGAACCATTTCTGATCAAAATTGTGAAATCCAAAATGATAGCTAAAGGCTGTATATCAGTTGTATAACATGTAATATTCTAATATACTAGTCAGAAATATGAAATAATAGTTCATGTTCATTGATAAAAATGTCATGCACACAGTGCATATGCAATACTTTTGTTTTTTATGTTGAATCAAATATGTTTTACTCTCTAGTTGTTAGTACCAGCTTGTTGAATATTTGTATTAAAAAAAAAGAACAACCTTTTTAATCTTTACGTTCTTTTTCTGTAGTGCTTTTCAAAATGTCCTGTCAGCAAAGTTTGATATTGCTATTGTTACCAAAGGGGAGTTGATGTTGTCATCCTGGATATCCAGGGGTTAAGCTCACTTTCGCTCTCTACACCCCTGGAATATGTCGAAGCAAAATCGACTCTCGTGGTCATGTAAAGGTAAAAAATGACAGGATTGGAGTAGGGCGTCTCTCCTTTGTAATCTTCAAAGGACAGGTATCAGCCTAGTGATTGGTAAGGGTTTTATGAGGTCACCTTAGACGAAGTCTCAGTTGACCTATAGTGATCGCCTTTTGTCCGGCATTGTCAGTCGTCCACCGTAAACAATTTACATTTTCAACTTCTTCTCAAAAACTGTAAGGCCGAGGATCATGATATTGGACCAGTAGCATGCTGGGATGAAGGGCTACCAAGTTTGTTCAAATAAATGACCTTGACCTGCTTTCAAGGTCGTAAGGGTCAAATTTCTCAAAATCTTCATATGACTTCTTCTTAATAACCAAAAGACACAGGGTACTGTTATTGTGCCTGTAGCATGCTGGGATGAAGGGCTACCAAGTTTGTTAAATGGATGATCTTGAACCACTTTTTAGGTCACCTGAGATGAAGTCTCAAGTGACCTTTTCTAATCGCCTTTTGACCGTCCTCGTCCGTCATCCATCGTGCGTCCATAAACAATTTACATTTTCGACTTCTTCTCAGAAACCCCTGAACCAATTTCAATGAAATTTGGCAGA
>JAULCA010320570.1:0-12641 GCA_032360845.1 Crassadoma gigantea
TTTTCTTTTTATAACGGATATAACAGATTGAACTAAAACTCACCAATGCTTACTTGTTGAACAAGTGGCAAAAGTACCATGGATTGACAACTGACCGACGTTTCATTTCTAGAAAGATTTGACAGCTGACCGAAGTATCATTGTCTATTGAGATTTGACAACTGACCAAAGTAATATTGTCTATCGAGATTGGTAAACTGACTGAAATACTATTGTCTAAAAAGATTGGACAACTGACCGAAATACCATTGTTATAAAGATTAGACAACTGACCGAAAACATATTGTCTATAAAGATTGGAAACTGACCAAAGCAATATTAAGATGTTACAACTTACTGAAGTATTGTTTTCTATTACGATTCTGAAATCAAAGTTTTTACAAAACAGCTGGTATCAAGCTAAATGGACATTTAAGCACACATCCACCCCCATAAACCCACAACCTTCACGCACAAATACTTAAATACATTTATTTACCTGGGAATTTATGTACATATGTATCATCTTACCTGGTGGTTCGACCGGTTCTGCATCCCTTTGTCTCGTCTGCGATGAAGATAGGGGTCTCTACAACAAAGTCATCAGATATGTCAAGCAACTTGGAATATCGCCAATAAAAATGTATGAGATTGTACATAAATATAGGAGTTTAATAACTATGTATCCATGGCAACATATACGCATTTAAAAGAGTTATGCAAAAGATTGCAAAGGGTACGTCGAAAGCCTTTGACATGTTTCCTGTGCGCGTATAGCATAATCTTGAATAGTTTCCTTACCTAAATGTTTTTAACGTTTAATAAACAAAACATACCCAGAAAAAAATTCAGTCTAGCTTGATGACGTTTCAATAAAAGAACGTTTGTATATCCGATCTTTGCAATCAATCTGTATTTCTTCATTTAAAACTAAAACAAATTTGTCAGGATTAAAAACTTGATAAGTGAGCCTTGGTAATTTTCTTTTATTTCATATTTTCCGGATTTCATCACAAATGCTGTTGATATATACACATAAACACTTTGTCTAAGACCATGCATTCACCTCTATGTCTGGCCTGTAAATCACTGCTCTAGGATACAGCAGTTTGAATATATAGGTTGTTCATAAACATTTTTAAGGTTCCATTGTGCATCCTGATAAAAAATTCTTTTTCAACTATCAAATAGTATTTAAGATAAGTTTGTTTTAAAATGGAATTAAGTTGGAATCCATAAATCGTCGATGTACTTACAGCTTTCCAATGATCCTTTGATGTACATTAAAAAATTAACATGCATCATATGGAAACATTAGCAAAATATCTAAACTCGTCTCAATTTCCGTGCAATGCCTTAATTTTTCCAGACACCTTTGTTGGGTATCACATACCTGTGATCTTGTGGAGTTGGATCTGGAATTGTTTAAGAAGTTTTTTGTCTCTCTATAAGGGCTGATGGGATCGTCGACCACCACAGACGGCTGCACTGCCCCACTGTGTTCCACCGCCGTTCTTTTAGCAGGAATACCCAGGTATATTTCTTCTTCCTGTGTTGGCGTACTTCTCCGACGGCCCTGATCATCTGTTTAGCAAATCAATTACTAGATCTTGTTTCAGATACCATTATCAAATATACATCAACATGACAAGCTGTACTTTTTGCATCTAGAAGCTAAAATGGGCATCTTTTTCATTGTATTTACTTTTAGTCATTTTAGTCAAAATTGTTGACTCTGCTAATTAGGTTTGTAAGGATTTCATATTTCTTTTTAAGCTGTATCTCTACACATGCTGATATTCATTTAAGGTCCTAAACGGTTTGGTTTACAGCTAAGGTTACTTATCTGTGTGTGTGTGATGTGATGCTGACTGTATAGTGCAGACCGAGCACAGAATTCCACCCAGTCACATTATAGTGAACACGGGGGAACCAATTGTTGCTATAATCCTAAATGTTGAAGGTTTAGCAGGGAATATATACTGATATTGGTATCACCTGGCCTGGGGACAGAAACCATTGGCTACCCCTTTTGGGAGAAAATAAAACATTGAAGCCAAAAGTGAGGCATTGTCAAGCAAGACAGTAGGAACAAAAAGGTTTCCATGAAGTAGAGGAAATATCAAATCCCAAATGTTGCTATGGGGCAACAGATCAATGGACAAAGTGGTCGTACGCTGCAGTTAAATGTTGACTGTTGGTTTTCTGGAACGACATAATACTGTTGTAAACAAATACAGTCTGGGTGACTATTCCTACTTATGTTTAGGGATAATGTCCCAGGTGTAACCAGTTTTGTTGAGTCTTTGTGTTTTATACGATTTGCAGAATTATTATCATATGTAATTACAACTTATGTGTTGATTCTGCTATTATTTGTTTATTCATTCATTATTTGATAAACAAAGACATTTATTTTAAATATAATTGTGCTTTATTGGCAGTCCTTGTCGCCCTTCTATCTTACCCTGGGTCTGTCTGATTAGGAGCATTCAACATATCTAAAGTAAGACCTATAAATATAACACCTTGTGAATGTATTTGTAGATACGTAATCAAAATTACGTCACTGGTCTGAGTCAAGTCAGAACTTTATCTCGTCAGGTGACAATTAGGATTTCTATGGAACAATTATAATTTTTATTTTCAGGGAGTGAATTTCACCAATAATTGAATTGGTATCTTTAATAAGGAAATAATTTGTATATTTTAATAAGGAAATAATTTGTATATTTACATGCATTTTTGTTTGCAAATATAGAACTTTTCCCCCGACTAGTCCCTTTAAGTTAACAACAACATATTATAAAGATGATATACTACAAGAGTATTCACTACTTACCCCTTGGCTGGTCTACGTAGTGGTAGTGATGGGGCAGGCAGGGGTCGGGGGGAGGTCGGGTCGCGTTCACGTAATAAGTAGGATCAGGGGTGTTGTGTATCGTTATATGTCCTATGTTTATAACCATTGCAGAATCCGGGTTCTTTTCCTGACCTGGTGCAATAACTTGCTTGATAACGTCGGCAACATCCATATTTACAGGATTTTCAGCATTTGGAAGAATTTTGACATAGTTTGGCTCAGCCGTCCGAGGGGGCACATTCTGACCGGAAACGTATTGTGAAGTGTTCACGTCCCGTTTAACCTCATTATAATTCATTTCCGAACCTGATAAAGAAGATTCGGATTTATAAGTGAATGAGTTCAGAGGAGATATTAGTGGTTTTACATAGGTTTGGTCTTCTTCTCTGGCATCACCGCTAAGACTGTTGTTAGGGAGGCCACTGTCACTGGACGATTCCCTGCGAGGGGACAATATGCTGTACTGGTTGTACATGGTGTATCTACAATAAGGAACAGAACAATCTCAATCACAGATACGGTGGTACCTTCTGGATATAACATTCTGGTTTTCCAATTTATCCTTAAGAACCAAATAGTATAATAAAATGATAAAACCGTATAAAAATCTCAAACTTATATAACAGGTAAGCGCTTGTATTTTGATATGCGTTTTTTTCTACGCCGGTTTTGATAGTATGTGAACAAGAGGATCAAAAAATGGAGTTTAAAAGTATAAAAAAAATATTTATTTTATGATTATGTTATACGTTGTTTAAATTATTGCAATAAATACATAATGTATTATACCATGTTATAGTAATATGCAGTTAGACTCTTTTATTTAATCACACGCGTGTTGGAGATTTGCCAATATCACCCTGACTTGTAAGAGTAGGACGTTTTATTAAGCGCCTTATTACAGATCTGTCAGCCTTTCACTAAGAGAATTACTTGTCATATCCTAGTCAGCGGCACCCAATAAACACAACATTCTCTATAGAAGAATACCTTTATTTATGTCTGACATGTCTTGAGAGGCATACTTTGTGTTGTCGTCAAAACGTGTCATCCAAATTGATTGTAGGTAAATATCTTGACCTTATTGTCATGGTCTTTCGTAAACATTTGATGGATATCGTATCTAAAGACTCCAAGCAAGCGTATCCTGTAGCAGCGCTGGAAGATGCACACCAGAATAAATTACATGTATCTCATATTGTTCAGTAGGATCCACCTTTTCAAAGCCTGGCAAGATTTAATGATCATTGATGGCATTTTTCAAGATTTAAATTTATCAAGCGAATCTTGTGTTTATTCATCTGATCTACAACTATCTCCTTCGAATTTATACTTTTGATTTCAATATTTTTGTGAAAGGATTAGACAGAAAATTCACGTTAACGTAACGTTAAGCTAACTTAACTTGTAGTAAATTAACCAAATATTACGGACACAGCGGCAGTGGAATGGGTTATGTTTGTCATGCTTCTCGTGTACATTAATTGCCTATCCTACCAAAGAGCACCCTATCTAACGTTCATCTCTTCCAAAGTAACTGTATTGGGAATAGTTAAATGACAACAGACTGTACTGGTAAAATTGCAACATCATACTTATAAAATAGACAACCCGGAAGCTCCGTTGTCAAAACAAGGAGCTTTGGGATGCATTTTCTGGTAAAATATATCATTTGCCATATCACGATCGTCTTTATAAAAAAAACATATCCAGTGCAATAAAGTCCTCAATTGTCTTTTTCCACGGAGCCTGCGCTGTAATGATTTTATTAGACTTCTTCCTGTTTTGCTGGACAATACTTTTCATTCATTTTACACTAAGTGCTTTGAGTATAACTTCGTTCTGAATAGATTTATTTGCCACAATACGCAGTAAATATGTGTTAGGCGGTGTTCTAGATCGACTTGATAGGATTTTCGTCGGGTGTTTACTTAAAGCCGATTTATGATACTTTCAAAAGCGATTGTGTTACATAGGTGAGGATACTGTAGCACGGTGTAATACGCATACCAATAAAACAAAGTTGTCTTTAAGATGGTTCAACGATAGACTGTTAAAATAGTTAGGTACATCAGTGGAATCCAAAGCAAAATATTGGACGCCGTAATATCAATATATATATACTAATATATACATACATGTACCAGTTAACATAAAAAATCATTTAGATTTTACACTCGAATGATCTTCGACCTGTTTCAGTTTATCCTCGTTAATGTACTGCTCATTATCAAAGACTGTTTACGTATAATGGTATATAAAGGGTCCAGGGTCGTGTGTGATCATGGATCATTGATTACATACTCAATTTATATTATTATTTTCTTAATTTTGAAAACAAAAACAATGGATGAAAGTAAAATTTAATTGTTTCTATTAATAAAGATACTCCGCTTGTCTTTTGTGTTCGATTGCCGATAGCGGTCGACAGAAATCTCTTATCAGTAAAACAAAGTGTTGGTATTGCATAGGAATCAGTCCATGTTAAAAAAACTTAGCACCAATAAAATAGCCTAAGCATCATGATAAAGAGTGTGCTCCACCAGCTAAGCATGTGCTGCCATCCTTCTCCATCTGACAAACAAACTTAATTTACAGGTATGCTCTCCTGCTATCGCTATTCCTGGCCATCTTCCAGTGACTTTGACGGCAACATGTTATCCGAGACCATATACCATTAATCTACACTAACCAACCCCTATAACACTGGGATTACATGTTGTGACCCTATCCCACCCCATACTCACCAAACCCTATAACACTGGGATTACATGTTGTGACCCTATCCCGACCCATACTCACCAAACCCTATAACACCGGGATTACATGTTGTGACCCTATCCCACCCCATACTCACCAAACCCTATAACACCGGGATTACATGTTGTGACCCTATCCCACCCCAAACTAAACAACCCCTATAACACCGGGATTACATGTTGTGACCCTATCCCACCAATTAATCAACAACCCCTATAACACTGGGGTCACATGTTGTGACCCTATCCCACCCCATACTCACCAACCTCTATAACACTGGGATTACATGTTGTGACACTATCCCTCCAATTAATCAACAACCCCTATAACACTGAGATTACATGTTGTGACCCTATCCCACCCCATACTCACCAGCCCCTATAACACTGGGGTCACATGTTGTGACCCTATCCCACCCCATACTCAACAACCCCTATAACACTGGGATTACATGTTGTGACCCTATCCCACCCCATACTCACCAATCCCTATAACACTTGGGTCACATGTTGTGACCCTATCCAACCCCATACTAAACAACCCCTATAACACCGGGATTACATGTTGTGACCCTATCCCACCAATTAATCAACAACCCCTATAACACTGGGGTCACATGTTGTGACCCTATCCCACCCCATACTCACCAACCTCTATAACACTGGGATTACATGTTGTGACACTATCCCTCCAATTAATCAACAACCCCTATAACACTGAGATTACATGTTGTGACCCTATCCCACCCCATACTCACCAGCCCCTATAACACTGGGGTCACATGTTGTGACCCTATCCCACCCCATACTCAACAACCCCTATAACACTGGGATTACATGTTGTGACCCTATCCCACCCCATACTCACCAATCCCTATAACACTTGGGTCACATGTTGTGACCCTATCCAACCCCATACTAACCAACCCCTATAACACTAGGGTCACATGTTGTTACCCTATCCCACCCCATACTCAACAACCCTATAACACTGGGATTACATGTTGTGACCCTATCTCACCCCATACTCACCAACCCCTATCTGTCACTTTGTCTAATCCTAAGACGGCAGCTTACGCAATTTGTAAAATTGTAAATTGCTATGACACTGTTCACTTCATACAGGACAGTTTACACATTTTACTTTCACAAAGTAACATTCGGGAGGAGTGCGGGAAAGTAGAAGGTGAAAAAAGAATTAAATTAAAAGAGCTAAATAAAAGTCATACGTATTATAAAAGGCGATAGGGCAACGTTGTTTAGGGTAAAGCAATCGGTATATCGTAGTTTTTTCACATGAAGAGAAAAACTTAGAACACAACACTAGACATTTTTTTATTTGCAGTTTATAATTTGTTTCGATTTAACTACATGTTTACAACACATTTTTATATTAACACTAAATATACATACAGGCAATGAACTTTCGGGACATTCACCGCACCCGGGATGCTAGTTGGCTCTCAAAAGCAGATTTGACTGTTTTGAATATACGAACTGAAATCGTTCATGTTTTCTTTTATTTTTCTTTCGTCCTTTTCAGGTGGGGTGTGAAAGTAGGATTATATAACGAAAGCTAAGAAAAATGTCTGAAGTATGATAAAAGGCGATAGGGCAGCGTTGGTGTATGGCAAAGCCATTGGTATGTCGTTCGTTCGGACGGAAACACAGATGATAGCAGCATGCATTGTTAAATTTGTAAATTTGTTCTGACATTGATATAGCCTACACAATAATATACTAACACATGTTATACACGCAGACAATCAACTCTTAGAAATTTTATCGCAAATGACTTCAATTTTACTCACGATGAGAATGGTAAAACTGGCTAATTGATATGACAAGTCATTTCACACAGCCGCAACAGATCCAAATAATGTACTTACCGTAGACTGAGAACATAGTTTGAGGGACATTTCCTTCCCTCTTTGAGGGACTTTTAACAACAGTTTCTTCCTAAAATCAACACTTGTACAGAAGAGTACACTTTTATAATTTATATTCTTACTATGTACCTGCATGACGTAGTAAAGCTACGCAATCGCAATCCGAATCAATAATCTGACACCTGTGATATCTTAACTTCTACGAGTAAAGGAGGGAGAAGATACGAACCATCACAACTATTAATCACCAATCACCACCTATAGTTAATACTCAAACATTCCCATTCACACTTCATAAAAATGTAATGTGTATCAAGGCACTCGCACAATTGGTTTAATGTCATTTAAATTATACAAAAAGTAATCTTAACATCTACAAGTTAATCAACGTAATTGTAATTGACTTGATACAGCTATTTTATCACTTATAGGGGACTATTACCCTCTCCTTTACGGACAATTACTTTATATCAGGTAACACATGCATATAGTTATGTTGATCATTTGTTACAAGAAGATGCATTTGGCAAAAATGACGATACACGATCTGGGCCCAGTTGTTCAAAAGGTGATTAGCTTAATCATTGATTATCGCAAATTTTCATTTTCTTGTATTTCTAAAACAGAACAATTAAACTAGTTAACACTTTTTAATAATCAAATATTAAAAAGTGTCCATTTACGCGCAAAATTGTGAGATTTTACCTTGTATATTGACGGAACAATTAAAGGTTGAAAAATGTTGTTAAACAAGGATTAAGCTAACCACCTTCTGAACAACTGGGCCCTGTTGTTATTTTGTATTTATTTAAGATAAAGGAACAGCAGGTCATACATCTTTATTTCACTAAATGCATCATGTTGTAACAAATGATCAGTTTGATTTATAGATCAATTAAACATAATATGAATTCAATGACAAATACTGATCGATATCATAAATAATGTAACAAAAATATAACAAAAACTTAACAAATATGATGGTCTTTGACCCATGACCAGTGGGAGCAGATCTGACCACACCAGACCATGTTTTATTGAGAATCATGGAGAAAGGGTTACAAGCTGAAATATATACAAGATCAGTAACTTTTAATTGAGTAAACACTGGTGAGTTCTGCGCGGGTTATATTTTTCTGGGGAATAAAAATTGGGTACGCATCTAACGGACAACTACACCTACTTGTTCTATATAGGAGACCAAAACGATATCAGATTATACAAATTGTACCCGCTGGTGTTCACATAACCCGGATAAAGTGAAGCACTGACTCTATGGTCATGTGTGAAATAACATTAAGCTATTTTGATGCATCTAGGACATATTGCTAGTATTCAACCTCATTTAAATAAAATGACAGACAGCAATTCAGATGAATAAAAATCCTCCCGAATGTTAACTTTGTGAAAGAAGAAAGTTTTAACTTTTCTGGAAGAAATGAAAAGAGTGTAATTGTTTTGATTTGACAAAATGTCAGACAGAACACTTTTTTTCTAAAAGGAGTATTCTGTCGGCCGCTATTAGCAATCATATTTTGTTTTCAGATTTATTTGTTTGACTTTTAACGTCTTTGCACCAGGCAAGGCTTTGTGAAGGCAATCTTGAACGACACCGCCAAACTAAAGGTTAGCGAAGTGAGACAAGGATCCCCGAGCGTTTTCACGGCGGCAACACATCAATGTTTGTTTCTCGAATGCCCCCTAGCAGACGACAGAGAAGAAAATCTTTAATTCGTTACTTATTGTTATCATTACATATTTAATTCAAATAAAGAAATGGAGTATACTCTTAAGATAATGATCCATGGTTATATCTGTTCACGGCCGTGTTTTGTCCCTGCAGGTAGGACTTAAGAATTGTAC
This sequence comes from Crassadoma gigantea, assembly GCA_032360845.1. Taxonomy (NCBI): domain Eukaryota; kingdom Metazoa; phylum Mollusca; class Bivalvia; order Pectinida; family Pectinidae; genus Crassadoma; species Crassadoma gigantea. The sequence continues at coordinate 9,354 of JAULCA010320570.1, forward strand.
CTGCTGCCCCCAATTGCATGATCGTAAGAGGCGACTAAATTTGGTATCTTATCTTTTCTCTTCTTTTTAAACAACTTTCTTCTTCCTAATGTCTCCCTTGATAATGCCTCACTTTTGGCCATAAGTTGAGTGTTCGCCCCTGTGAAAACTAGTTTGAATGTCAAGTTCGAGTCGTTATGTGGAACCAGTTCCGCGTATGTAGTCAAAATATATTAAACATGTTAAGTCTCTAGTTAACATAGGAAACTTCAACCAGAAATATATTGTTGTAAAACACGGCCGTGAACATTACAGAAATAACATTATAACTAGTTTTCTAAAAACTGTTTACCATTTACATGTACGCAAAACGATCAACAAACAACCATTAGCATTAACAAATTGGAAAAAAACGATGGAACTCTGAAACTATTGTATGGTGAAATTTCAAACTTTCTTTGCAATGATCCGTTTGTCTCGGCTCCGTACTGGGCACATATACTTATCCTACTCATTCGTACTTTTTGAAAGAAAACTGTCTATTCTATAGACTATGTTGTCTTTTAACCCACCTTACCCTCTTAGACGTTATATTTGTATCACTTTCTTTATTTTATCTATTCATTATCTCCTTTTTTTTTTTTTTATTTTAACCCCTTTTTTCTATAACTATTTACATATGCCATGTAAATGCTTTAAAAGATATTCGTTTTTATTTTATTAAACCTTCACTTCTCGCATGTTTGTTAAAAAAATCTATTGTTTTGTTAAGGATTACATTGGGGATTGGTATTGCCGGCAAGTATATAAATAATAATGTCAAATCACAACTTTCACATCACGTCACAGCCACAACTGTGTATTCTATTGACGAGAACTGTAATTGAAAACCTTGTAAACCAAATTTAGAAGCAGCTAAAGGAAATGTATCTCAATCTCAAGAAATTGTTGGCTCCGCAAAGTCTTTAAAGTAAACAAGAAGTATTTTACTTAATATTTCAATCAAACCAATAAGTCAGTAAAAATCGTCAGCAACAATGACCCAATAACATGAAAAAAGACAACAGAATAGTTCATCATGGCTCCCAATCTGGCCTCTGCCAGTCTTAATTATACTACAGTCTTAAAATGACGTGAGATGGTCTGTAACATTTGTTTTCAATTTGTATAACAAAGGTCTCTTGTGTGATCGATGTTTAAACATGAGATGTATACGTTTTACACAGACCTAAATACGATGGTAGCCGATATTAAGTCTGCACGCATTTTAACTACCCATAATTGCATTTAATAATAGTAATTATACAATTTCATTTAATTATGTCTTTTGTGTCAATACACATCTTAAATAGGCACACCCTATTAGTCAAATGTATTGACAGTAACACGATAATTACAGAGTAATATTAGTATGGGTTCCGGGACTCGCTGGCCGTGCTTCATATTATATCCGTATTTCTGCCTGAATACCACAAACTCGTTTTAATCAGTGTTAATTTAGTTTAATGCTGTTATATCTTTGTTATATTTTTTCATAACTAATTATTACAGTTAAGTCTAGTGGTAGGACGCCGGGCTCGTGACCGAAGGGAGGCAAGGTAGTCTAGTGGTAGGACGCCGGACTCGTGACCGAAGGGAGGCACAGTAGTCTAGTGGTAGGACACCGGGCTCGTGAGCGAAGGGAGGTACGGTAGTCCAGTGGTAGGACGCCGGGCTAGTGGCTGAAGGGAGGCACGGAAGTCTAGTGGTAGAACGCCGGGCTCGTGATCGAAGGACGGCAAGGTAGTCTAGTGGTAGGACGCCGGGCTCGTGAGCGAAGGGTTGTGAGGCACGGTAGTCTAGTGGTAGGACGCCGGGCTCATGACCGAAGGGAGGTACGGAAGTTTAGTGGTAGGACGCCGGGCTCGTGACCGAAGGGAGGCACGGTAGTCTGTTGGTAGTACGCCGGGCTCGTGACCGAAGGTTTGCGGGTTCGAGTCACGGCACTGTGTTGTATCTTTGAGCATGATACTTCACTCCGCCTGTTCCAGTCTACTCAGCTGTAAATGAGTTCGTGGTTGGGCAGTGCTAGAATTGTAGAATGCTAGCTGTGAGCGCCGAAAAGGAAGCACCGGCCATATGCTCCCTAGGGAGTTGAGAAAGACATTGGCCGGTTGCAGGGCCCTATAACCAAAGCAAATATTTTGTGAACCGCTTTGAGACGACCTTCAAACTAGGTTGTGATAGAGCGGTATATAAGAACATCAAATTATTATTGATTATTAAAACAAATGTAAATGTCACGTGAAACAAATATCGCAATCATGGTCTAACGTGCACGTTTACAATAAAGAACACTTCTCTTGTTGATAAATACAATTTTGATAATATGGTGTAATATATTTCGGCGCACTTCGTGTCACGCATCACTCAACAACCAAGTGCATGATACATAGGTCAGCTACAAAACGAACAAGATGACGTTTCCCAAAACAACAAAACTGTTATCGTATTACCCTCGTTCTCGTTGCTTCGAAAGATCATCGATGTTATAACTAACTGTATCTGTATGAGTCTGTGTCTATCAAGAGTTGTCTTAACACTCACTTTAACTAACGAATTCAGATGCAAATAAAATAGAAAATTTGGTGTCACGGGTGCAGTATACCTCAGCTCTACTTATTCCATAACATACCAATACACACCACACCACACTTAACTGTTATATGTACACAGGTAAGTATTCACATAACTTGTATAAATAACACATGCGGGGGTTAGGTAATCAGTAAAGAAGGTTGTAACTTACCACATCATAAGGTTCTGTATTGTCACTGTTTGTTTCCTACAATCCCAAAATGCCCAAACAGATATGAATGTATTGTCCTCCCTACCGTCCGCACATTTCCTGGAGATTCTGTCCACTATACTATACACCTTTCTTGTCCAACAATATGCCTACATTAGTCGCCAATAACGGTGAGCTCTCGCGGTAACTTGTAATCTTAAACGTCACTCTGACGCGGCACACATAACACGGGTGCATCCATCCGTCGAATATGGGAATTTTAAAAGGAAATTTCCAGGTATTCCGTAAATAGAAATGATTTTGGTCGGCTAAGGGCACATTGCGTACGTGATACACAATTTCTGTTTCCGTTTTGTCATTACGTCGTTAGGGTTTAAGTTACAAGGTTGTCAACAACATTAAAACAGCCAATAAATACATTGCTTCAGCATTATGCAATACAAATGCTATTGAATGCAAAACTGTTTAAGAACTGTTCAGTTTTAATCCGACATATTAGGAACTGTTCAGTTTTAATCCGA
>JAULCA010320681.1:0-12639 GCA_032360845.1 Crassadoma gigantea
TCCCTGTAACATCAGATTATAGTTGTGAATGTGTCCCTGTAACATCAGATTATAGTTGTGAATGTGTCCCTGTAACACCAGATTTTAGTTGTGAATGTGTCCCTGTAACATCAGTAACATCAGATTATAGTTGTGAATGTCGCTTACGTTGAACACCTATTCTTATGTACCGTAAAACTTCAAAGAGGCGCTCTCAGCTATTGTACTACATTTTGTATGTACTTAACGTGAGTTATGTAGATTTGATTACAGAAAACAATTACGTGTTGCATAGTTTCAATGGTTTATATTGAGTTTGATCGGAAATAACCACCAAAATAATCTCCAGTCCTTTTAACTTGGCAAACAATGTGGACAGTTGTCCTATACACGCCCGTCCTGTGTCTTTATCTCAATTAATATTACACTCCATAGATCCGGTCTTGTTTAAATCAAAATTTGAAAACAGACTAGCGTTGTAGAACGATTGCTAATGATAAAGTTCTCGGCATTTTTTTCATACGTTGAATGGTTGTGGTTTCATATTTTTATTCCGAGCGATGTAAATAAATTTTAGGCTAGTAGGATAACGATTTAGTTCGATCTTCACCATAACATAAAAGCCAATGTGTTTGATCAATTTCATACAAAACGTAGGGACGAACGAAAGATTTCTTACATATTTGCTTTTTAACTCATTCACCGATAAAAACACATTTGAACCCTTCCAGTTTAAAGGTTGGAATAGTTCATTACGATACGAAATTCAGGGGTGAATGAGTTAAACTGGCCTGACGTGTCTTTCTTTGCTTTTTTTTTATTGTAAATATCAGCTTGAGACCATGAAATGGAGATTTTGATATATTGTATTTCAATGTCTTTAGACTCTTATCGGAATTCTCACCCGTAAGCTGTGTCCTATAGCACCCGACACATCATCTCATAGCGTTTTATTCGAAATACAATCTTATTATGGAGTCAAGTGTCAACCCTTTCACCACTGTAGACCATAATGGACTCATCCAGATCAATGCCTGGTAGAGTCTACTAAATTAACGTAAGGGTGAAAGGGTCAATTCTTCCAACCTTCACCAAATGTCGATATTTTAGCTAGGTTATCTTCAGTTCACATAGGTTCTTTGAAAATTAAATGATGACTCAGAATCAAAATACATTTCACATATAATCCAGTTTATTGTATAATCAACAAATTAAGTAAAAAAAATATTAAATATCACCCAATCATTTACAATAAAACATTCGGAATCCTGATTTATACGCAAAACATGTTTGCATGTCTTCTTTTGAAAACTATCACTTCCGGGTTCGATAACATAGTACTTTATTCATATTTTTTTACTTCCGGTTTCGATAACATAGTACTTTATTCAAATGTTTCACTTCCGGTTTTGATAACATAGTACTTAATTCACATATTCAAGGTCGCGTGGGTGTTTGGTGTCACCGAAAAAGCGTGCACAGCACATACGGTTGACGTCATATACAAATATTATGTACAGTTATATATTATTATTCCTAGTTATAACTTTATGTACACCGAGTATTCTGCATTCACCATCAACCCTCGAAAAAGGTTCACCCCTGACAACATCAAAGTGTCATATCATTAATACATGCCTAGTTCACTAGTGAATGTCTAAATCACTCATGACTTCCAGTTCATTAGTAAATGTATAGTTTACGTGTGGTTACCTAGTTAACGTACGACTGTCTAGTTCACTTAGATTGTTTAGTTAACTAGTATATTGTATAGCTCACTTATGACTTCCAAGTTAAATAGTGAATGTCTAGATCACTAGTGGATGTCTAGTTCACAAGTGGATGTCAGGTTCACTCATGCCTTCCCAGTTCACTATAGTGAATGTCTAGATTACTTGTGACTTCCCAGTTCACTAGTGATTGTCTAGTTCACTCGTTGATATCTAGTTTACTAGTGATTGAAAGTCTAGTTCACTCGTTATTGTCTAGTTCACTATCTCACTGTATTGCTGTCTCTCAGAGGCGATCCTAAGGGTCAATAAAGACAAATTGCACAATTGATAAGAAGTCCGTTGTTATCACGCATGCTGCGTTACAAGTTCACTTGGATCAATTTTTATTGTGGGCACGTGTAACGGTGACGTATCTCTTGTGGTTGTCACGTGCAGTGGTGAGGTGGGGTGTACCATGTGACCTTGACCTTGGTCCTGTATGTGTGTGGTTGTCTGGCAGTAGTCGTCGCTGGGGTCAGACTTGATGTGCATACTGTTCAGAGGAAGTGACATGCCTTGGACGTCACCCATGGTCTCGTTGTGGAGACCTACTTCCGTTGAATTTTTCCCGCCATCTTCACGTTTCTTGTTTTGCTTCCTCTCCTTGGCGCGACGGTTTTGGAACCATATCTTGACCTGGCGTTCGGAAAGGGACAGGGTCTGGGCTAGTTCTGACTTCCGGCGGATGGTGATGTAGCGACTGTAATGGAACTCTTTCTCCAGCTCCAGGCGCTGGTGGTCACTGTACACCACGCGGTACTTGTCCTTGGTTCGAGTCTTGCCTGAAAAACACAAAACGAGGCTCATAAGTATAAAGGTCGGACAATTTTGAGATATGTTTTATTAAAAAATAAGAAACAAGTATGCTTGGTATAGAAAATAAACACCAGCTGGCCTCCTTAAATCACCCCTCCATCGCATTCCCCTTCACAATAAATGGGTGTTTTATTAAAAGTAAACAGGTGTGGAATTCTATTTGAATTTGTACAAGGTTCGCATAGGCTTTTCAGTTGTCTGGTATACTGAAATCGTGAGTGACACTGAACAGTTATGGTGTTGTATTCCAGAAGAACAGTCATAACTATTTACATACGTTCATATTTATCTGCCGATAGTTTTTTTTGTTTAAAATGTTTTTAAACCACAGTATACAATAAAGAAATAGCTCAAAATTTTCATATTTATCACTGTCTCCTCCAAATTATACAAATGACAATGAAAGCTGTTTAAGCGTTAGTATTCAATATAGAGAATATTTAACAGTATTGAAAAATCGTTGAAAAAAGCTTTATTATGGTTTTGATGATGTTGTTTTTGTTATTTGTTGGATATTTTTAGGGGTTTTTTTTTATTCTCTTTAACTAAAAAGAATTATGTGTGGTAGATTTATAGTATTTATAAGAAATGTGAAGTTCGTATTTATTTGGTTTATTCCTGTAATAGATTATATATAGGGGTCACTTCATATTAACAGACTGGGCCTGTGGGTCGACCTAGACAACGGTTGTCCAGTCGTCTCTAAGTAATTACTTCTAGACAATGCCTTGACCCTATCTCCCTGTATTAGAGATTAAAAAGTGGATATTCATTGCGCAAGATCGGGATTTCTACCCCGCGTGTTATGTCGGTTCTGCATGCCATAGACAATTCCGCGATCCATCTCCGATATTCCGGTGCCTTGGGCTAGCTTTAATTAAATGTTCGGACCTGCGAGACTGGCTTCTACCTGGTCAAGCAGGTGAGAGCGTCTTCTCGGACATTCGTGAACTGACCAGTTACGGCAGAAGTGGTGTTAGGGTCCCATAGGGACACGAGACTTGTTAGCGATAAAGATCGCGGCCCGTTCTTCACATTAAAACCCTAAAATATTAACACTGGACATTGGCCGAATAATCAACTGACCATTGATACGGATTGTGTAAATTGGTCTGCAGTAAATGCAATTACCGATATACAACCTGTGAGGTGTTCTTATCGTTCGTCTGATCGCTCGTGAGTCGCGGATACAGGTGAAAGTCAGGTGTAAAATGGGCGAACGATTCTATACGTTGTCCTATTATCACATATAATAGTTTTATATCAGTCGAAGTGTTAAAACGACATACTTTACCCATTAAACATTTATTTACACTGACAACGTTTTGTTATGACTTTTGCACTATTTCAGTTGAAGAAATTTGTTTTGAAGATTTTACAGAAAATGGATATTTGACCAAAAAACAAACATTGAGATCTACATAATCGTTTGAAACGCCGACTTCAATTGTTTAAAGATTTGTGGACAACGCGATATGTGTGGTTCCTTGCTCATCCCACGGTACTTAGGGTAACTTCTTACGTAAAAATGGCCGAAATTTAGCACGGACAATTTGCACCACTGTCCAACTTCAGTGGACGATCAGCGGTAAATCCTAATTAAACGGACATCGCGGTAGGTGGTAGGGGTGGGAACGATCGTCTTTGATTACTCCGTGGATTTTGATGGCTTGTGGTTTTCCCATCGTAGGTGTATAATTGTCTAAACCGACTCCGGAAGGGCGCTAATCCGGAACCGTTTTTGCATAATACGCGTTTCCGGAATAAAAGAAATATGTCGAATGGATCTTAATCTTGATTAGGAAATTATCTATGAAGATGTTTATGATATCTTTATTTATTACAAGCGAAATTGAATTTTTCAAAGTGATACACATTTTAACCTGTATTCCACAATACACACAAAATGTAAGCTATTGGTTAATCAAAGCCCTGAATGCCGCTAGGCCTGGTTTGCGGTAAACATGACCATATGCCACCGTATTACAACGCCTATAAATATCAGTCATAGCACATTCAGATTTGTGTATGTATCACGTTTTGGATAATCGAACTGGCACCTAGAAATTATTTCTAAAATGTTCACTGAACTGTTTTGAATCAAATTTGTGGACAACGTGAATTCAAATGCGATTCATTGTCGTCACTACAGTAATGCGCAACAGGAATAAAATATTTAATCTGTTCATTTTATTTTATTTCAAAAATGCGTGACAACAAACGTTTACTTATAGGATCACTGCTGATAAAACAGAAAGAGAAATGTTAGCATTATTCCTAACAGCTTTGTCTAGATATGTATTCTTAACTTTCATCAAGTTTCTCTTTTTCATCTGAATAGCTATATATATGGCATTTCTATTGAAGTTTCGACACGTCTAGCCCCCCTCCCAATCCGGGGGATAAAATAGGATACCGACACCCCCACCGCAGCATTCTCACTCGGATCTGAGCATTGTTCTACCCTGATAAGAACCAAACACATAACATACATCTGTATAATCTTTGTCATGAATACGCCCAGACAGATCAGAGAACCTATAAAGATACGTCAAAAGACAATTTCTATGCCAATGTACCCAGTGCACAATCTGAGGATTTTCAACAGGGAGTTTTTCCTACTATTATTTCAACAGCCGCGGATAAATCGCATCCCCTATCACGAGGACTAATCCGGGAGCGAGATTGATGGGTTTCGGCTATTCATCAGTGACGAAAAGAAAATAGCCGTTAAACGCCGATTCCACATTTCTGTTAAATCCTCGCTTTGATTTATTTTGTCGAGTTCACGAGTATGAGAGCCTTGTTATCTCGACTAGATCCCCAGTGAAAACACAGCCGATATTTGAAAAGCTATATTCTGATACCGTCCGCAGCTGTCTTTGTCAAGGCCGGTGTTTAATAACTCCTAGATATTGATACTTCACACATTCGTGTAGAATTGGAATTCAATTTCGATAGATAAAGTGACCAATTAATTAAAGCTTAGTCTAATTTATTACCAGGTTATCCTCCGGTAAATGTACTTTTTAACACGCCCGGTATCCTTTTTTTTACTAATTATTTCTGATTTTTCACGTAAGAAAGATTGAATTTGTATTTATTTAAATACTGCAACAAGATGTATGTGTTTGCACTTAAGTCTAGCTAATACGCCGATATCAACGGAATAAAACGTGTTCAAGTTCACATAATAATTATACTTTTTTTTCTGAATCCTTTATAATTTTTATATGTATGTATGTTTGCATATTTGCATGTATCATTCTGAAATAAAATACTGTTTAAACTAATAATTAAAGGGATTTATATCAATATTTTTTTCGGAATAATTTATTTATTTACTTTTTGAAAACATATCTATTGTTTAGTCCATATAAGGTGATTCACTCAAACTTTTTTTTCTGGTTTTTTTTTGCGCTATGTCATCCAAGTTTCGTTCTAAAACTCAAATTCTCGTAACATCATTATTAGATATTCTACATGCATATGAAACTGTTAAATTTACTTCAAAATGAAATCAGATAATGTTGGGACATTATTGTACAGTTAAGTGTTATGGTTTATTTAGGATGTGTTTGTTTGTAAATCTATTACCGGCCTTGTAAAACCGTCACGGTTTATTATCCCGGCGCTGTTCTGGCCCTAAAAATTTACAACCACCAAATATAAAGTCTTCTACAATCATTGTAATTATTTCTACCCATAAAAAGTCTGTTAACCAAATTAAGTTGACTTATTTTTATACGAAGGAATCATAGATATTATAAGTTTTAAAAAAAACCCAATCCAGATTGCCTCGTTTGCAATTAACATGCAATGTCAATTTCATGAAGTCGACGAACTATTCATCTATTTATCAAATAAACGTATGTTAATAGAATTCAATAATATATTTTGTGAAGTTGGTCTTCGTCATAAATAAGCATAGAATTACTGTTTTGTTCCAACATGTATAAGTTCAAGAGAAATTGTAGAAGTATTTTCTCCAGCGTGTTTTCTTGAGAAATTTCTTGTGTATTTGAATGCTATTACCCAATGTAGGTAATAGGATTTTGTGGAGATTTACCCGAAATTGGTGCTGATTTGACAATAGCAGTGATGGTCAATGTGAATTAGCCTGACAAATTAACGTCTGGGTGTAGGTGTCTGTGATCTCTGGTCAGTCCATTGTAACCAGTGGCCGGGGCGACAAAACTAGATTGGAAATCAATTCTACTTGAATAGGTACGAAGATCTCAAACACGGCCGTTATGTCACTTTTGTTAGGGTACGAAAAATGCTTGGTATTATCTACACGTATTTGTTATATTCCTCGATTCAATTGTTACAACAAACCTTCGTTGTCAGAACCAATTAAGAGTATGTCTCACCTGTATTACAGGTAACGGGTGGTCGAGGGTGGTCAATGGTCAGTGTTAGATTATCCGGAATTACCGGGACTGACCAGAAGAAATCAAAAGTGACCGTTCAAAGATCACACCGAAGATAGGAAAATCACATCCACATGTATTATTTTTTTTGTTAATAAAATGCCTCAAGACACATAGTACTTCACCTTTCTAAAATACCATATATTGTTTAAAATTATTAAGGAAATTACTGATATATTTTGATTTAAAGTACCACATTTGACGATAGACATTTAAATATACATTAGAAAATTAGTATTACATTAAGAAAAAATGTATTTTACAATTAAATCTCTCAAAATTAATTTTCAAACATTATTTCTTTAGTTGGCATAAATAATTTTAAAGATATTTGATCTCAAACAACATAATTTTTGTCACAAGCTACCGCATTTGGTGATCCGATTAAAATTATAAAGCGTTATTGATTAATTAAAAATAGACATATAATTATCGTCCATTATCTGGTAAATAGGTTATGTTCCAATTTTATCAACAGCCTTTCATATAGACACTTTGTAAAGATAACAATCAACTTTATGCATCTAATTTAAACTTCAGCAGAAAAACAGTTTTTGAATATATTTTAAGAAAATAAAAATAAAACTAATTATCATTTTGGTCATATAATGACTCATTCCCCTATAAGTTGTATTCCTGGACCTGATTGTATTCCTGTTTAATTCCACAAAAATATATAAAAGAAGACTTAGAGATGGACAATATGAACAACATAAAATGAGAATCTGTGTCTTACCTGCTGTTGGTATGCTGGTAGTGTAGGACGCCTTCTTCATCCAGTCAAAGGGGGGTCTGAGCTGCTTGTTGGAGGGTGATCCCGAACTACCGGAGGAGGTGGTCGAGGTGGGGGACCCCTCGGACGGAGGGGGACTCCCTAGGATGGTAAGTGTCTGGTTCCCCTGGGGCAGGGAAGTCGGATGTTGGTTGTACTCCATACCCCCAGGGCGGTACGAATAGTGCATTGACTGAGGGCTGTGAGAAGAGGCGGTGCTTGCAGGCATCCCAGAGTAGTTCATCCAGTCATCTATCCCCTGGGGTCGGGCCACGGATGGGCTGGTTCCCGTCCCCCCGTACATGTACTGCTGCTGGAAGGCGGCGTTAGGGTCGACATACTGAGAGAAGTCCTGAGTCTGGGACGTGTACTGAGTGCCCTGGTACCCGGGGAAATGTCCGTATGAGTAGTTGGTGACAGGGGAGGGATGGCGACCGGTGGGAAACATATTATTTTCCTGACAGAGTACGGGCATCGTTACACCAAACAATAAACGAAAAACTCCAACAATCTGGATTTATCACGAAGACTTTAGCACACACAAGTCCGAATAGAATAAAGACGGATTTCCTGGTTCTAATATAAGGAAATCCTGACAACAATAAATGTTGTCGTTCAAGAAACCGATTTTTTCAGTGGCAATAAAATTCCAAAGAAATATATCCAAAACAGTCCCACTTCTTGGCTCGAAAATTGATTTACTAACTGCTAATTGACCACCGTTATTTATATCAGTTTATGCCTGTGTTTGTTATTCACCTGTTTGTGTCTGACTATTTATAAGCTCGCATGTGCTTTATGGTAAGTTGTGTTCCGTATTCGGTAAAGCCCCGCCTTCACCTACTGGCACACCAATCCACGCGTTCTGATTGGACGCGACAGCAGGTATCGTTGGGAAAGGTCAACACGCGGCGCCTTTGTAGTCGCGTTTAATGAGATTAGGCCCCGCCCCGGCCAGGTATACCACTGAATGGGAAGATATAGCTTGACGTTGAAAAGGATAGGATTAGCTCATAAAACAATCTGTTTACCTGTGGATTAGTGAAAAGCATTTCATTTTATATCAACACATTATTTTCTGCATGTAAATCAAAGAAAATTGGATTTCTGTATACTTGAAAGAAAATATTCTCATTCCTGTACTTTTTTAACATTTTTGAAAGTACCTTACAGAAAATAAGTTGTGAGATAAAAAAAAAACCCTTAACAACACTTACAACCCAACGAAATAAATAAACATGAAAATGAACCGGGCAAGTCCATAAAATGAACACGTAGTCCCCGAAATAGGGTGCTCTGCACTAAGCGAGTACGGATCGCTTTTAAATGACAGTAAACGGATATTTTATTGGCGTTAACTTGTAAGCAATGATAGCCCAGTATGTTTGCTTCACAACACTCTGTGTAAATATGATATGTCCATGGTAAGGCTTTGATGTCTTGGAGAACATCCCCTCCCCCTCCGTTCCTCCCCCACCCCACACGTCAGATACGTAAGCAACATATCGACCATCCCCGTACTGTCTAATGTGTATATCATTACAAATGGAAAAACCGACGTTATACAGTTAATTACCTCTAATGAGGTCGATATGGAGGCTGAACCACTCAAGACATGATACAGAAGATCAGGCTAACTTGTGAAAATGTATTTCTTTGATAAATTACTTGCTCATAATTTCCTAAACAAAAATCAAACAAATATGATACTTGTTTCTACTGCCCGGGTGAGTTGGTCTTCAGCAAGATCAATACATATAATACTAGTGTTAATAAAAACTTGTAATAATAATACTACAAATAATAATAGATACAAGATGTTTGATACATCTTTATTTACGGAAAGAAGACATTTCGAGATTAAGAAATTACAGTTTTGATACCCTCCCCCAAAAAACGATCATTGTTACTCATTTCAAGAGGGTGGATTACCAAGCCTACTTTCAAAAGTCAAAGCCTTACTATACAATTAATTGACATCGTTTTGGAAATATATCAGTCTTATAATATAATATATATAATTCTTTTTCTGGTTAGTTAGCTATCGTTTGCTTGTGTTGTGATCAAATAAATATGGTGATATGTCTTGACAAATCCAGGAAAAGGTAGTTGGCAACTCCGATTCCAATACATGTGTGAAATGATGTAAATGAAATTACGTCATCATTTATCAAGTAACTCTATTATTGATTTGAACTCAAATATTTACTTGCTTTTCTTTCTAATACAGACGAAGATGAAACAACCCTATATTTAATTTACCAATGATTCGTCATTCAGATCAAACGTTCCGTATGATCCATGTCAGGTAACCTTACTTCATTGTAGATAAGACGCTTGGAAACAAAATGTGCAGATAATCTCCATTTTACTTTTGTCACTTTCCAAACAACGTTGTTCTCACATGTGCCCGCCCCTCCCTTGAGATATCGATCCATGCCCCTCCTTGTAGATAGGGACATCTGATACCTACCCCGACGAACACTTTGAAAGTTCAATAAAAATTCCCCATAAATAAGATAATAATTACAGGTCGCCAGAAAAGGCCCTTTGTTTTCCATACAAGTTGGTATGACACATGGTCAGGCTGACTTTTGATGTAGGCACATCAAATAATTTCAGTTTTAATTTAGAAATGAAGGATTGTTTAATTTTACGCTTTTCATCCAATCGTGCACTACAAGAAAGAGTATAATGTATTTGAACTTAAACGTTTGTTGCTTAATCCTTCAGAACCTAATACAAAATATCAATTTTACGAAATAAAAAAGGTTTAAAGTTTGAGGTGGTCTAGGATTTCCTGAAGGAGATGGCACTTGGGGAATACTGTCACTGAAAAGTTAAGAACATTTACATTGAGTTAAACAACAAATTATAGTTTTTATTTACACATGTGTGGTTTTTAATTCAATTAATGCGCGGGAATTAAACTAGGAAAATGAATGTGGTCATCAAGAAGAAAGGAGGAATTGGTCAGCCATTTAGGGAATTATTAGGATCTCTGTTGACAGGGAAATCATCAAGGATCTCACTATTTTGCACGAAGTAGGTGTACAAGTGAATTGTTTCAACTTCAAAATAGCAGTCGGGAAGCGTCCGGTACGGGTTAATTCCTCTGTATATGGAGGTACTACAAGGCCAGTCGATCAACGTTATGGTGATAGTATCTGTATTTTAAAGGAGACAGTTATTAAAATCAGGGTAATCATTTTTAAATGTTTGTTATAGACTGGAACTTTAAACTTCATTTACTATTATTAGGACACTTGACATTATCCAATGATATTTTACCATCATTATAAATGATGAAGGTGTTTTTTAAGTGCATAATGGACTGCACATTCATTTTCATCAAACTTAACTGAATTTTCACATAATTTTGGCTGTCATGTTTAAATAAAATGTATTTTATTCGAGCAATGAGATTATATTAAAAAAGGGTTGCAATAAGTATTATGTAAATCGTCAGCGCACAGGTATATAATATGGCTATGTTATGTACATTTGTTTTTATTAGCTCTAATAGAAATATAAACAGCGGCTGACAAAAAATGTAATAAAAATTTCGGAATTCCTTTCATGGAACTTAAGATCTAAAATACATTATTATATTTGTTTTGTTTAGGTTATAGCGCGAATAATACATTGAAAATAAAAAATAACATCTCGGTAACATATTCTACCGCATTCTTTATTAGGGCAACTATAAGTACAATACCTAAATGTAGATACATTTATATGAATTTGCTTATAAGTGATGATGTGTGTTTTGATTCCTCCTCATCATCGATATCATAAATATATAAATAACATCAAACAAATATATGAAATTCATAAATCAACAATGCATCATTCAAATATAATCTTCGTTAAGAAATTGTTAATGTACGGAATTGTTTAATGTCTTCCAGACGGAGGAGTTTTCCTCATTTATTACATTAAATACATTATATTTCATATTATCATAAATACAAATATTTAAAAAAAAAATGTTCGTCCGTCACCAGACATGTAAATTAGCCAAAAACAGTTAAACGCATGTAGTTATTAGATATTGGAGATATAACCAATACCGAACCCGACCCCCCGGGATCTACCGTCCCGAGGGGCCGGGCCTCTGTGATCTGTGTATCACGGTACATATGTCCGCAGTCATCGATTATCGGTAATCCATATGCTTTCAAATCGATAATCCTCGGATACATGTTACATACTAATCACTGACGGAAAATCTTTTTTGTAATTAATATAATTATCCGTATATATCCTTATTTTATGTCGGCATCAGATCAAACGAATGAATTCTTCTAAGACTGATGTAATTTTTAATTCGAATTATAATATCTAATAAAAATGGACTTTATTAATATTGTTTGAAACAAAATTGTCATAGGATAAATTACCGTGATCTTATTAGTGACTAACCAAACAGAGTTTGTAAAATATTTTTTGTTTATTTCTTAACAGATCATTTTAAATAAAACTTGCAGGCAAACACAATTAAGCATAACTTTATGATCCACATTTCAGATCTTTTATAACTTATCCTATTGTGAAGAAACTATGGTAACCTAGAACGTTTATTTCATCTTAAACTATAGGATGCTGACATCTCTGACACATTACCTGTCGCTCCTGCTTATCTTTCCAACTCACAGGTACGACAGGTATAGCAGGTAACTCACAAGTGAGTTAATTAAAGTGACGTAACATGTTAAAGTTACCCCAAAAGACGTATTCGATATCTGTTTTAAGAGGTACCATTTATTACATATATTTTATTTTATAGTATTTTATTATAAATTGCATAAATTCATTTAATGAAATCACGGACTTCGATAATTCCGTGTTAAATTAATGAATACCC
>JAULCA010321014.1:0-24455 GCA_032360845.1 Crassadoma gigantea
TTTCGAAGTCGAGACAGAACCACAGAGTTGACGAACTGAAATTCACTATACGAGGTTACATCGGTGTCGAACACCGGGAACTTTTACACAGTATATCCAACATTCTAGATTCCAATAACGTGGACTTTTTTTTTTACAGAACCACAGTATCCACAGTGTTGCATGAGTAAGCACACCTTGGTTAACATAATTGAAATCACTATGTTAACAAGCAGGGTGTATACGCACAATGACTTATGGTATAATTATGTTTGCCTAGTGATGAATGCATATTGGAAATTGATTCGGAAAAAAAACTATTATGATCATATAATATTTTGTATACGGGACTATTAAGTACTCCGATGACAGAAGTTATAATTAAATTAAGAAATGTCCTTTTAGGAATGGGGATTTCTCTATCATTACAGCTAAAATGATCATACATTACTTGACGAAGGGAATATTCAACCTAAACAAAGATAATTCATCATTGTTTATTAACATTTTTTGTGATTTTATCTCGTCAGTGTTAAAAAATTGAAGAAAACTAGAATAAAAACCACTTAAAATCGTTTGTACAAGACATGATGATGTAATCTTAATATAGGTCAAACATGGAAATCACAAAGCAATTGCACACCGAGCCATTATTCTGAGAAGGAAATTCCCTTTGCTCTATCCCAATCTATATAGTTATGTAGTATATCTGTACTTCTGTATCTCTCCGCAACCGGATTTGTAATATATCTGTCAAATAAGGTGGTAAATATTCATACTGTCTAGAAATACCTTCACTAAGGAGGATAATAACACTAAATACAAAGTGTATTCAGAGGTGTAGTGGAAGTAAACCAACATCAATGATTTAGTCAGAGGGGCAAAACACAAGTCACAAATCATAGTGTACCCGAGAAAGAATCAAACAACAACAAAATACACACAGTGTGTAGAGTTAACGACCGTCACAACACCTACACTGTAGGGAGTTCAAGACCATCACAATACCAAGTGTAGGGATCTCACGAATGTACCAATACCCATAATATAATTCATACAAAACACACTGTAAAGAGAGATGTTTAAGATAGAGATCCCGAACAGGTATATATATATACAAGTGCATGGTTTGTTAGCGTCAATGATTTGGACACTGACTACTGAACAGCTTTAAAATAAGAGTTTTGTTTACATACTTGTTGTTTTATTTAAATGAACTCACCGCACCGCTTATAGTTTACCAAGAGATGCACAAGTACGGCAACTAGGGATTTAGTTATCAAAGTCACATTCCCTTTAGTTTTACCCAAAAGTAAAGGTGTATCGAACAAAGTTACTGATTCATTAGTGTGGAAACTGGTGTAATGATTACCAGAGGTTTAGATAATTTATGTTATCTTGTATTATAAACAACAAATCAAATATTTGATGAATACACCGTCAAAAAGTCTCAAATAACGTAGGCTCCGTATAATGCTTGATTGTTTAAAAGTAGGCTCCGTTTTCTACAAGATTCATGATAAAAGGCATTTTTAAAAATAGGTCCCTGCTGGTGATGGTGAAGGGTTGATGCAGATGATATGGTTAGATATGTTGTGTACTTTATTTCCAGTTAAGGAAGTTGTAAACAATCAAGTTATCATATTTATTTTTTATCAATTTAAAAACAGCATATCGACAATCGATCCGAACTAAGAAAAAAATACAACGGCAATTGTGTTTCCAGAATTTTATTTATCAAAGACACAACCAACAAACTATATCCAATTGTGAAGTAAACAAACGTGTATACTCTAGTGAATTATGAAGCAAATATTGTATTAACCCGGAACACCCATATTGTGAGTAGGGTTTGTAGTCGGGTTAAGGGTGGGGTGTTAAGTTGGTGGTGTATGACAGATAACCATAGAAATTGACATTGTATTTCCACATAGACTGATATATGAAGTTTTTCTTTCTCGATGGGCAGTAAGAAAACATGTCTTTTGTCTTAAGATTTCGTGACAGGAGCAATTAAACAAATAAGACTGACACAAACAAAAGTGCGGCATTCATAATGTTCCAAATATATAGTTAATACAGTGTAATGACAAATCATACTTAGTTCAACCACTTTTATAGCTAAAATACACAAAATGAATCTATAGGTGTTGTATAATCAAAACAATTCCAATATTTAAGCCATATGTTTAGAACACAAAACCAAAACACACATTGAAAACTCAGCGAAATACAAGAAAATAACCGAATAGGTAAGAAGGAAGTAAGATCCCACATACAGCACCAATAGTGTACCCAAGGAGGTAAGAAAGAAACAACATAACGTCACAGTATACTTTTCAATGTAGGAACCAAACCAACAACACAAAAAGTGTACCTGAGGAAGTAGGGACCGACGACACTACACCAATATTATTCCCGAGTAATTAAGAAACAACAATACAAAACAAAATGCGTACCCCACAAAGCAGGAAACAACAACACAACACCTACAGTGTATCCCTGGAAGTATGAATCAATAATTCAACACCCATAGTGTACCAAAGGAGGAAAAAAACAACCACATCAATATTGTATCAGAAGAAGTAGCAAACAACAGCACAACCCTAACATTATACCCAAGGAAATAGGAACCAACAGCACATCACCCATATCATAACCGAGCAAGTAGCAAATGATACAAGAACAAGAATATTTAACTAACATGTAAAAAGATATAATGTACACAGAGTGCACTGTATAATGACAAAATACAAGCAGTTACAGCCGATGTATGATAAACAATGTCTGGGTTTTAATTAAAACGAACAGAAGCAATGTTTTAGCTATGTGCATAAACCAAAGTTAAAACAAACCGAGGGAATAGTAACTGAAGGAACTTCACCCGTACTGTAGACAGGAATGCATCAAGACACATTTTGCATACAAACCCATGGGTTTGCGAATGATGAAAATTAAATAATTCTTTTAAGTATACCGAGGGTTGTAACAAATAATGAACGACAGGCTAATTGTAGCCAGGAGTGAAGGCAAACATGTCCTATGCTTTAACGATGTTTGTAATAGAAAATAAAACAAGACGCACTGCTTACATTGTGGTGTATTTAAACAACGAAACAACACTCATAGCAAAATACAGAAAACAATAAAATAATTAACAGGAATCCTATAAATAATTCGAGGAAAATCGAATCAAATAAAACAGACAGGTAAGTTTTTGTCTGTTCGTCAGATCAAAGTTCATTTCTCAACGACAGAGCCTGGAGTTGACACACCAATTATAATTATACATACTTTACAAGCAAATAGAGAATATCTGTATAAGAATACGATGTCAACTACTAAAACTGATATTTGTCTTTACCAATCAATACCAATCACAACTATTTTGTAAGTTGGACATCATTCACCGTTATTGTGACATGACTTTGAGTTTTTCACTAGCAGACCCGGTGTACATATTTTCCTGTGTTCACACTTTTGCTTATGTTTATTTTATATTACATGCCGTCTGTAGTACTTACTTTAACATTTCATCAGTTAGGTTTCTCCATGTAAACATCAACATTAAACATATACTTGCTGTCTTTAAGGTCTACAATGTAAAGGTAATAAGGCGTTCGTATGAGGTGTTAGAAAACTTTTAAACCACAGCATGTTACCTTTTCACGTTACCGACCGTAAGGCGTTTACAAAATAATTTAATACACTTCAC
This sequence comes from Crassadoma gigantea, assembly GCA_032360845.1. Lineage (NCBI taxonomy): Eukaryota > Metazoa > Mollusca > Bivalvia > Pectinida > Pectinidae > Crassadoma > Crassadoma gigantea. The sequence continues at coordinate 3,695 of JAULCA010321014.1, forward strand.
ACGTTATCCACCGTCGTTGTTACAGCCATTTTGTTTGTTTTCATTAAAACACTGGTGTGGTGTCTTGTTTTTTAGCCTTCTCAATTTATTTTGATATATCAATACAAGCAGATTTGGTTGTCAATCTATCTATAAGTTAAAAACTGTTATTTTGATATCTGAGATTAAGATCACTCGTACATTACTTTTCGAAGCGGAGAGCTTTTAATTTATTATCTCGTACAAATCGATATTATAAGTTATGACTTCTTATCAACACGTTATGGCAAATGAGAAATTATTAATTTGCAGAATGTTTGAATTAAACATATAAACATATAATCAACATACCTTTTCTAGAGACTAGTAGTGACCTCCTATTATCTTTGTACACTGCTCGCGCAAGGCGACATGTTGTCACCCCTGTAGATCAGTTACTAGGTACAAGGCTGTGCATGTTGCTATACAGGTAAACTCGTGTTGTCACTTCTCCCATTCAGTTGAGGTTTTAAATCAATTATGATAATTTCAGACACAATGGAACTGACCTTGTGGGTCTTATTCTGTATTCACTATTTGTATTCGCATATAGGAAATCGTTGTTTTCATGATGAAAATATTGAAAGATCGAATCGTATTGCTAATTTACATACGGAGCATTGAATTTTTGTCAGGGAGCCGTTAGCCATGATGTAGAATTTGAATCATATTGGTGATCAATTTCTTCTGTGTTATATTACTTTTATATAGATTCGTATTGGTCTGATCACGTTTCCCGTAAGTTGTGTGCTGTGTTAACACAAGCGTTGTGGCCATAAGTATCATAGTAATAGTGTGGTACATCGCCAACTCCCTTGTTAGTTCACTATTGTGTGTGTCTGCTGCGTGTTACAACCTCTTTCTTTGACCTTCGTCACAACACGTCACCATCAACCTGCTTATTGGATTTAGTGGAATGAGTTTTTAATCATCCGGGAAAGCATGTGTGAGTTGGGCGATTGTGCTTACGGCTTTCCAATTGGCTGTACAATTGGACTAGTTGTCGACTTAGTGGGTTTTAGTCGCGATACGAGTATAAATCCAGAAAGAGAGGTAGAGGCTGGCGTAAAAGACTACAAATGACAGAAAAGAATTGGAAGGGTGAGATCTGATTGAAGATTGATATACTGAGAATACAAAGTAGAAGGATGTACAAGTCCAGTGTCCTCATAGTACCTAATAGCTTTATAGCAAAAAGCTTTAAAATATATACATATATATATATATATTCAATGTTCCCGTAACTTTGTTTTTTTGTTCTTTTTACAGGACCCAAATTGTTCACAGTGTTGCATGAGTAAGCACAACTTAGTAAACATTACTGAGGTAGTCGCTATATTAACAAGCAGGGTGTATTCACACGGTGACTTCATGTATCATTCTGTTTGAACCTAGTGGTGCACGCATATTGGAAATCAATTCAGAAGAAAACCTATTATGATTATAAAAGTTTGCCTGTTTACGGGACTAATACGCACTACGACGTCAGACGTTAAAATTAAATTAAGAAAATATCTTTGAGGAATGTGGATTTCTCTATTATTATAGCTAAACTAATCATATTTTACTTAACTAAGGGAGTATTAAACCTAAAAAAGATCATTCATCATTGTTTATCAACATTTCTGTGTGTTTTCATCTCGTCACTATATTAAAAAGTTTAAAAAAGTTTGAGTTATGGTCGGGTAATGAAAAAATGTCAAAGCAACCGCAAAGTAAACAGGAGTCATTGGATGACATAAGTAAATAAAATCAAGTCCAAAATTTGCAGAAAACGAAGCCACACGAAAACTTGCATACCATAAACAGTAGACTACAACAATAAGACACTCATTAATAATAAGCAGCAAGTAACAAACTAGAGATTTTATATCATAGAAAGTGAGACCTAACAACACAACATCAATAGTGTACCCGAGGAAGTAAGATCTAACATGACAACACCCATATTGTTCCCGAGGAAGGACGACCTCACACCACAACTGCCTGCCTTATTTTACTCGAAGAAATAATACATAACAACAAAAATCCCATATTGTACCCGAGGAAGTAGGACCCAACAACATAACACCCATATTGTACCTGAGGAAGCCGGACCAAACAACACAACGCCCATTCTGTATCCCAGGAAGTAAGGCCTAGCAACACAACATCCATAATATTCCCGAGGAAGTAAGAATGGACAACACCACACCAATATTGTAACCAAGGAATCAGGATCCTACAACACGATATCCATATTGTAACCGAGGAAGTACAACCCAACAACACAACGTTCATATTGAACCCGAGGAAGTAACGCCTAACAACACAACAGCCATATTTTAGTTGAGAATGTAAAACCTTACAACACAACACCCATATTGTTTTCCCGAGGAAGTAAGACCAAACAACACAACACCCATATTGTACCCAAGGAATCAGGACCCTACAACACGAAACCTGATAAATGAATTACTAATATTGTAATACCTAGAGCGTACTCGAGGTAAAATAAACAAACAACTCAACACTAAATTATTACCGAGAAAAGACTAAAAACAGGACACTAATGATGTACCCGGAACTAGCAAACAGCATTACAACACCAAAAGTATCAAAGGAAGTAGCAAAACATAAACAAATTTACTCAAAAAATGATGTACCAGGAGTCCATTGTGCAAAAATGTTGAGAAGAGAGAAGAAAAAGTAAAAATGGTACAAGGAAAATCGGACAAAGTAAATCAGATGGGTTAGCTTTTGTTTGTTCGTCAGATTCAAATTTAATTCTTCATTAAGAGCCTTGTGGTGATAACAAACCCAAAAGACACACCAATGACACGTTCCTATATTTCCTAGTTAAATTAAAACGGTGACTATACAAACCGTTCGTAAGTTTGTCAGCATTTCAAGTCCATCACCAAAATTGTGTTGATCTGATCACCAGGAGACCCTTGAAAATATTTTCCTGTATTCACATTAAGCTGATTTTTAATAATTGTCTTTAAAACTGTTTCATATTACCTCATAACACTTGTTTTCCGTATCACGTCCACAATGACACAACTGTCCAGTATGAGTATGAAACGTCCATTTTGTATGTTTTTATTACATCATGGCTGAGGTTCCTTATTTTTAAAGCCTACTATAATTGTTTTTAAGTGTCAATAGAAAAAGCTTTAGTTTTTAATCTCTTCGAAACATTGATTCAAGATTAAGATTATTCGTATGGAAGTGATGCGTACAGAATTTCCATACTCGTACAACTCGGTATTACGCCTAAAATGAAGTAGCGACAGGTTACAGCTAATGAAAAATAAATCATTGCAGAATATAGAATTATAAACATATGACATAGGCAAACTACATATTTTTGGAAGTTACTTATAGTACCAAGGATACTGCCCGAGTAGGCGACATTTTGTCAAAATTGCAGATCATGTACCAGGAAGTAAAGCCATGCTGTCACGATACGTATTCATTGCACAGGAGATTTAAAGCAGTTATTACAAGTTAATATACAATAAAACATACACGTTTGCTATGTGGGATTTGTGAAGGTCGCTTACAGCGTGGGTCTTTTACTGGTTTTACCACCTAAACTATCATGTTAAGAGGAATATGATCATATAATAGTGTGCATAAAGGTATTTTAATTACTTCAATGTCAGACCTAAATAGATCTAGAATTTATTTCTTCATGAATAAGGCTTTCTCTATTGCCATAGCTAACCTATTTACATTGTACACGGTGGAAGAAATACAAAAACCCAAAATGGATCAATTCTGATTATCTATATCCTTCTGTTTGTTTTTATTGCCTTACTCTTATCAGAAGTTTCTAGAATGTTTGCTCGCAAACCGGTTAAAACTGTTTGTAGCAGATATGACGAAGCAATCTTTATATAGATAAAACACGGAGATTTCGCAGCATTTGTACGCAAAGCTTTTCGTGTGAGAGAGGAATCTCCTCGCCTTTGCCCTAGAGTCAGATAGCAAAAGCTGTCCCCGTTAAATATGGAGTACATTTTTCAAACAAAGGCGAAAACAGAAATTAATTCTTAATGTGCCGTATGAATGTGTCTTTCGCCTTTTGAGTTTCGTTCAATGTACAATGACACAACCTGCTTTCATATCGATGGTGTAATACGAAAGTAAATAAATCAACACCAGTATACCGAAGGGCGTTATAACAATGAACGACATAACTAATGTTAATCAGGAGTGCAGTAAACAAAGTCGAATAATTTAACGAATGGCGATATAAATCATAAAATAAAACAGAACAAACAGTGTATAAACAATCAAACAACACACATATATAGTTTACACAACGTGGTCGGTTGATTAACATGTTCATCTAACTACTGTTAGCTAATTTTCAAATGTTATAAAGACACGAGGTTTACCTAGAGAAAAATAACTAACGAGAGTTAAATAAACATGTTAATCGACCGACACGAGTTATTTTTATTGTTTCTACCGCTATATTTCCAACTGACGGGGGCTGGCTGGCCTGTACTTGTTTACATGCACCCATTTGACACGCGTAGTATTATATTCAGTAGTGTGTTAAACTCATTCATATTCAAAACACATAACATCAGTTAAAGCGCCATGAACCATTTATTTCTTAAAAAAAAACAATAGTATATCAAAAGTGAACATTTGATAATGTAACAAAAGATAAAAACAGTCGAAAAGTAGTGCGGGATAAAAGTGCATACTTTCAGCCAATAACAATGCCGGAAGGTGTTAATCAACTGCACAGTTTGTTTATCAACCGGAAGTGCAGATAATCAATCGTCTGAGAATTGATAAGTGGCAATAGTGGGAGAAATCAGAGAAAATAATGAAACATACACACATAGCAAACAATAAACCACACACATAGCAGAATAGAGTTAGCATTTAAACGACACACATAGCAAATAATAAACATACATATAGGGATTGAACGGCATTTTTTTTATGCCAGTATGAACGCACGCCAGTATGAACGCAAAGTGGTTATAAAATGCAGCCGGCTATATATTTACATTTAACATATAGAAAAATTGTTTAGATTTATTAGTTTTTCTTAAATATTCGTTGTTTTGTGAACAAAACTTGCGAAGCAGTAATATGTAAATAAAATTGGTGCCTATAATAACTGTAGCCATTAAACGTTTGACGCAGAAGCATTCTTCATGCTTCCCGAAGCTAAGCGACAGAACTCTCATTGAGCAAGGTTTATATATGACGTCATAGGTAAACCACGTGTTACGTCACGAGGTGTTTGCTTTCATACTCCAATGAAATGCGTTTCTGCTTGTAATGTTCATATCGTGGGTTGCAGCAAAAATGTAAATCGAGCAGAGTAAAGAATGACAGGACACGCATATAGTACAGTAGAGGAAACGATGGAACGACACGCTAAATAAACAATGTAACGACACGTATAAAAGAGTAGAGTTAACAATGAAACGACACGAATAGCATATCAGAGTTAACGATGACACGCATAGCACAATACAGTAACAATAAAACGACACGCATAGAAAAAATAAAAAACGACATTTCACCTTCTAACTAAAGCAATTGACAAAATATGAAGGTGTTGTATCTCTTTTACTGTTACTTGTATGTCGTCTGCGTATCTCTTTTTCTGTGACTTGTATGTCGTCTTCGTTAACTTAAATCCTGCTTACTTTGCGGTTGTTTTGACATTGTTACCACACCTAAGCCAAACCCCGAGTACAAACCCTCCGTACACTATGAGTGTCCCGGGTAATTACAATATTTGCTTCACTATTCGCTGTAACATTTGTTTACTTCACACGTGACTATACTTTATTCCCTAAAAATTTGTCTAAAAGTGGACCCAAAAATTGTACAACAGAAATTGGAAGGGTAAGATCTCAAAAACAGACCCAGGAAGTGACAACTATACCACCTCTAAACCAATGAAAATCATAAGAATAATGCAATGTATATTCTTCACAAGAATGGGGAATGTTTCCTCTTTAGATAACGATGGTTACTATTGAATCTATCATCGAAAGTGTGATGTGGAGAGTAGTCCACTATATGCCAAATCAGCTAAATGTCTGGTAAAGTCAATGAAGCAAAACACGCACACTTTTATACACAACATATCTACCAGGTTAGTACGTATAGTCAATTTTCTATATTTACATGTTCCTTTTATTTTAATATTATGCGACGTAATCATACCGTCTGTGGTATTCACAATGAACATTAGCAGATAATCAGGTACGTTCCTTATGGTAAACAACGACGTGGAAATATAGTTCCAGTGTTTTAGTTTAATGATAAAAGGGGTAATGATCAGTGCATTAGGGTTGTTAGTAAACTTGACTCAAAAGCAATACATGTTAGCTATTCGCGATGATTTACCGTATGAAGTTTAAAAAGACATTGCAAACGTAATAATCTCTAATGATTGGATCATTTTGTGTCACCCTTGCAGATAATTATCTAGACTGTACATGAACAAGTCTGTGCATGTGTGCTATACAAGTGAAACAGTGTCGTCACTATTTATATCCAATTGAGTTTTAAACCGATTATGAAATGTCCATACACAACAAGATACACATGCTTAGTATGTGTGGCTTTTGAAGGTCGCTGACAGTGTTAGTTTTATTCTTGAGCAACTACCTGTACGGGCATACAATATAAAAACGGTTTACCGACTGTGTCACTCGCATCATAAAGCATATCTACATACTGTGCGGAGTTACAAAGGTGCCGTGTATATATTACATATATTAACCTTTTTTGGTGTTTTTTTATTTACCAATACAGTATAAGAGAGGAAGTATGGGTAGATAGCTGAGGAAGCGAGAATAATTTAACAAATCTGTGTAACCTATACTTTAATAGGGACTCTTCTCATAGAGCCGTAGGCCATTGTGTTTAATCTGAACAGTGTTGGCGGTGAAGATCTCCTATAATTATGTGTTCGTATTGGTGTTGCATTTTAGGGTTATTCTTCATCATAAGCTTGGGTCATTAAAGGACGTATCTCTGTGTGTGTCGTGTATGCGTGTATGTGTATATGTGTGCTGGAGGCGGTTTGTTGGATAAATTGTAATAACAACGGGTTAACCAGTTGTTGATGGTACTTACAATTTTAAACATTTAGCAGGAATAGCTACTTCTAAAACGACATAGATATTGCTCCGGCCTGGGAACATAACACATGACTTTTACCAGCTTGACTACATGTCAACACTAATGCTACTATCATGAGGCATTGCACATCAAAGCGCAAGGAACAAACACATTTTCCAGTAGCGATAAATCTACAAAGCTGTCTTCCTGACTTTTTCAAGACCGCGTCCGTTTCAACATTTAAGGCAGGGTAAGACCTGCAACGACCTTGTGAAGGGTACGCATTTTCTGCTTTATCGACGGGGCACCTGCCGCATATTTGTATTCACTTATGTCGACTAAGTGGGTTTAATATCACCGGCAATACTTTCCCCAAACGCTGAAAGATTCTCTCCAAAATCTGCATAAAACAAATCGTTAGAAATATTTTTACAACGACACTGGTAGACGCGATAGCGCCTATCAGACCTCACTATTAAGGCAAGCTTTAAACTTTGGAGTTTGTGATTGCCAGCATATGAAAGGGGTGTATTTTTACCGAAAATCAATCGAAACACCCCAAACATGTAACATTGCTTTAAACACCGTAGTTTAGGTCCAATATAGCTGTAACAAGTTCTCAGGTCCCTGTGATCAGAATGGGCAGACGTACATGTAAGTGACATATAGAGACACAGGTAAATACATTTTAAACTGGTTACCACAGTTGTAATAGTCTTTTTCTTGGCTCATTTCGACATTTATGTGACCGTGGTTATTAATGTCTCAATATCTCCGTTACAGATCTCACCAAGGACGTCTGTTGTATTTTTCTGACGCCTATTGTGTTCAAAGAAATTCCCCGAGCCATATTAATCAGTAGGAAGAAGTTTGTATTGTACCCGAGTGACAGGGATCACATAATTATACATCTGTAGATTGAATTTACCTTCAACAAACACGATATTTCCATATTACAAAAGAAATGTTTAGCGCTTACACGGTGCCTTTTTATAATAGCGTTAAGGATTAGCTACGTTTGCCATTGGTATAAACAGGCTAATTTTTAATGTGTAAACTTTAAGAGCGACAACCTCCGTACCGCACTTTAATTAAGCTTGCACATTTCATTTGTGAACAAACAATTCACAATTTCATCTATTTTTCCAAAAATTGTTTTTAAAGAAGAAGTGTGTTCTCGTAATTTTTTATGGTTGCATCAACCCAGATTTTATTACATTATTAAATATTTTAACATATACATAATTCATTATTCGGATATATACGTTATTGAAACCTACCAAGATATTTGTAAAACTCTTTTTTAATAACGCAAAACATTCTTCTTAAATGTACATGGGGTAAAAATTACTTCGTTGGCCTAATTTTAGTCAAGCTAACAATGCAACTATTTACCTGTATAGGCAGGTAAGGATTCACTACACAAGGCCTTAGGTATCCTATACCCAAAATACCTGACCACAGTTTGCACACAGAAAGCATGCAAATTGTATTCAAGCACAGTCAACTTTATCAAATTTAGACGACGGGACAAGATGGAACGCGATGGGACGGGATAGAATGGAACACGACGGGACGGGACAGGACGGAACGCGACGGGTAGGACATGGGCAACATTATATGCCCCCCATTTTATGGCGGGGGCATCACAATGTCCGAAATGTACTTATACTTGACCTTTGCATAAAATTTGACCAAAATCCATGAAAGAATGAAATTGCTAAGTGTTTAATTGAATCAGTTGTTTTATATAACAAACGTGACCTTGGCTTTGATCTTGGATCCCTGAATCAACGATGTTCATAGTATACTCATATTGACCTCTGTATAAAGTTTAACCAAAAACTGCCAAAGAATGAAGTTGCGAAGTGTTTACATCGAATCGGGACGGGACAAGACAGGACGCGTCGGGACGCGACAGGAAGCGACGGAGAAGACGGGACGGGACGGACTTTTGCAACACTTTATGCCACCACCCCCCATTTATCCAGTCAGGTGAGATCAGCCACGAGAAGTTAATCACTTGTACATATAATGAAAATCAGGGGGTACTAGTGTTTTGTCGCGTTTAGTGGTTTAGTTTGGTTTGGTTTAGTATTGTTTAACGTCCTATCAACAGCTATGGTCATTTAAGGACGCTGTTTTGTCGCAAGCAGCGGACATGAATCCTTTATACAGATGAAATAAAAAATAATTTTGAGATGTCTCCTAATTTCAATCATCTCAGTGTTCATCCCTGTGCAAGGTCTGCCTCAAAATGAGAAATGTTTAATAGTACGTTGTGGCCTCATACTAACCTCTCGGTTTTAATTTCGTAGTGCTCTCGTGCACCATTGGCGTCCATGGCTGCCATTCTGGTTAATTTTTGTTTCAGTTACGATTCGAATAAAACCATAAGTTTTTAAGTTTCTAACCCAGGGCGGGAGGTAAAGGCGAGCGCAAAACTCTGCAAAAGTAAGGAAACAACGGGAAGAGTGGTAGTTGATTGAAACTGATATATGTATATTGATAGTACAAGGCCAAGATAATTTCGGTGTTCTCATAGTACATACTAGCTTTATAAATTACATATGTATGTACATATAGTATATCAAGGGGAAAATAAATATTCTAGATTCTCGTAACATTTTGTTTTGTATGGAACTAGCGTCCACAGTGTAGCATGAGTAAGTACACCTTGGTTAACATAACGAAGGTAGTCGCTTTGTTTACAAGCGAGGTTTCTACACACGGTGACTTAAGGTATAATAAGAGAGAAAATAATCTCTCATGTTTAGAAATGCTTTCATTTAGAGGGATATAAACAAAATATATAAAATGAAGCCAATTGTGTAATAAAAATGAACAAACATCCATGATTATGTCCTTAAGAATACTTATATAATAATAAAACGCCCACAGTGTAGGGTATTCACGGCTATCACGACGCCCACAGTTTAGGGAGGTCACATCCATCACAAAACTGACAGTGTAGAGATCACGACCGACACAACACACGTAGTTAAGGGAGTTTACAACCATCACCAATTCCATAGTTATTATTTTACATAATTCTTGATGATTAGTTCATTGTTTGAGTTTCTAGAATATTTCCTCATTACTGAATACATTTTAATGATTTTTGTTGTCCTATCATAGACGGCGTTTGTACGCTATGATGCAGAGAATGGCATATAACATCTTTAAGTCTGAATATAAGGTGCCCTGTCAACACAATACATGCTAGAAAGATAATCAATAAAGCACAGAAAAAATATATGGAAAGAGAGAAAACGGGTTGTTAACAACAAACTAGACTCATAGACATAACATTACACACCGATAAACTGACCGAACGCTTATCGAGTGACACTCTAAGGAATATGAACAAACACATGAAGTGGATAGGTGAACGAGCATTCGACACAACTAAGCAACGCTACTTGACTCAATTATACCGTCTTGTAGAGAAATCAACATCACACAACACCAACACAGATGCATCTCTAAATGTTTTTTGCTAAAAAATGGTTAGTCAACATCTCTCACAGATGCTCCAAAATTGAAAACAGTCATAGTATACCAAAAGAAGATATGAATATATTAATATTACGTAGCGCTTCCATGCTGTCTGTAATATTTACTTTGACATTTCATCGGTTAGATTCCTGTATATAAACATCAACGTTAACATATAATTGCTGTCTTTAAGGTTTATGATATACAGGTTATAAGGCGTACATTGAGGCGTTAATTTACTTTAAAACCATAACATGTTAATTTTTCACGTTGATTGACCGTACGACGTTTACAAATGTACCACATCAGTTATCGCCCCTCTTTGTCGGGCAACCGAGTTAGTAGTGTGTAGCGGCCATTTTATATGTTATTATTAAAAGGTTTTGTGGTTTTGTGTTCTTATAGCCTTCTATAATTACTTCGAAGATTAATTAAAAAAAGTTTGGTTTTTAATGTTTGTTTATAAGTAAAACACAGTTATTTTGATATATAAAAGATCTTTCGTATGAAATATATGCGTACATGATTTTTCGTAGCGCAAAACTTTGGAACAACTCGATGTCATATATTATAACTTATTAGCAACAGGTTATTCCGAATTAGAGGCAAATCATATACATAAAGTTAGAATAAAACATATCAAAATGGAATCAACTTACCTTTGCTAGAGACTTGTAGTGGCCTTCAATTACCCTTGTACGCTGCTCGAGCAAGGCGACATTTTCTCAACCCAGCAGATCATTGACTTGGTACGAGACTGTTTTATACAGGTAAACTCGTACTGTCACTACTCCTATTCAGTGGAGTTTTAAAACTAGTTATGATAGTTTCTGACATAGTTAGACATACACGTTTAGTACGTGTATGCGTGATCTGTGGAGGTCGCTAACAGTGTGGGCCTTATTCTGTATTTATCGTTTGTACTCGCATATCAAAAACCGTTTTCTTCATGTTGAAGATATTAAAAAGTCAGGTCGTATTGCTGATATACAAACGTTGCAATAAATATGCCATGAACACATTATACGCATCATCGTGGTTTGCTTCATTTACTGATTCAGGCCACACACATTTTGTGCATTAACAGGTCATAACGACAAGTGACACTGTACCGATTTCTTGACCTATAATTTAATAGGGAATATTTTCAGAGAGTTGTTAGCCATGATGTTGAATTTGAGCAATGTTGGTATTAATTTGTATAAACCTTGATCACATTTTCCGTAACATGTGTGCTATTTTAACACAAGCGTTGTGGCCATAAGTATCATTCAAATTGTGTGATCCAGCCTCAGTTCCTTTGTTAGTTCACAACTATGTATGTGTCTGCTGCGTGTGACAACCACTTCCTTTGACCCCCTTACAGAGTACGTCAACATAGACCAGTTTATTATTTCCAGGAGAGCATGCGTGATTTGAGCGATGATGCTTACAGCTTTCCGAATAGCTGTAACGTTGCACTGGTTAATGTCGACTAAGTGGGTTTAAGTCGCGATTCGAGTAAAAAAACTATTTTGTTTTTAAAGTTTTTAACCCAAAACCAGTGGCGTAGCAAATATTTGTTTGCAGTGTATGCATACATAGATGGAAACAATGTCTACCAGGTCCAAGACGCAAGCTGTTCTTGGAACACCTTTTTGTCTGATTATTAGTAGGTAAATGTTTTACTAATGACAAGTAAAAAAAAAACGTTTGCTAAAAATAGAACTAAACGGCCATTTAATATTTTTAGGACAACAACACGGTATAATATGCTACGTTTGACTAAAATGTTCAAGACTATTTTTTATTAGTACAGTGTAATGAAGGTCGTGAGCTCCCTAGACTGTAGGTGTTGTTATGGTATTGAGCTCCCTACACTGTTGGTGTTTTTAGGGTCTTGAACTCCCTATACTGTGGGTGTAATGATGGTCGTGAGCTCCCTACACTGTGGGTGTTGTGACGGTCGTTCAATTCTTATATTTTGGGTAACAACAGTGTAGGGAGATCACAACCGTCCCAACGCCACCAGTGTATGGAGTTCACGACCGTCACAATATCCACAGCGTAGTGGACTGACGACCATCACAATACCAACAGAGTAGGGGACTGACGCCCATCACAATACCTACAGTCTGGTAAGCTCATGACCATCACAATGCCTACAGTGTAGGGAGTTCGTGACTGACACAATACCCAAAATATAAGAATTAAACGACCGTCACAACACCCACAGTGTAGGGAGCTCACGACCACCATTACACCCACAGTATAGGGAGTTCAAGACCCTAAAAACACCAAAAGTGTAGGGAGCTCAATACCATAACAACACCAACAGTCTAGGGAGCTCACGACCTTCATTACACCTACAGTATAGGGAGTTCACGACCATCAGAAAACCCACCCACATTGTAGGGAGATCACAACCGTCACAACACCCACAGTAAAGGAAGTTCACGACCGTCACAAAACCAACAGTGTAGGTAGTTCACGGCCATCATTACACCCACAGTATAGGGAGTTCACGACCATCACAAAATCCACAGTGTAGGGAGATCACAACCGTCACAACACCATCAGTGAAGGGAGTTCACGACCATCAAAATACCCACAATATTATGCATACAAAATATACACTGTAAACTGAAAGGTGTTCAAGATAGGTTGGTGAAGAAGTATACATATAAATACAAGCACATGGTTTCATTCTTTGTTAGTGTCAGTGATTTGGACACTGACTACTGAACAGCTTTATAATCAGAGATTAATATATACTTGTTGTTTATTTAAAAGAACTCACCGGTACGGTGGGCACCGCTCATATTTTACTGAGAGATGCATAAGTATATCAACCAGGGATTTAGTTATTAAAGTCACACCCCCTTTAGTTTTACCGAAAAATGCAAGGGTAGCGAACATGGTTACTGACTCGTTAATGTACGAGCTGGTGTAATGTATAACAGAAGCTTAGATAATCTGTAATACCTTTGATTTTCAGTTATGGAGGTTGTAAACTATCGAAGTGTTATCATTATTTATTTTTAATCATTAAAAATCATATCGCCAATCGATCCGAAATATTACAAAAATACAACGTCAATAGTGCTTCCAGAATTGAAACTATCAAAGACACAACCAACAAAGTATAGCCAAGTGTAAAGTGAACATACGTGTATACTGTAGTAGATTAGTAAGCATATATTGTAATCACTCGGAAAAACCTATGGTGAAAGTAGGGTCTGAAGTCGGAGTTAAGGTCGCGTAAGAAAACAATGTCAAATCAACCGCAAAGTAAGCAGGCGTTTAAGTATCTTTCGATCCAACAATGTCAGATAAACTCTGAACAGATCTGAAAATTATCTGATATAAAAGCACTTGCAAAGATCACCTCTAGTACGTTAGTATTAGGCAAATGACACAAATAAAAGGACAACGCGTTTGCACTTAGACAAGAACTAAATTGAGTTCTTTCTAAGTGTGCAGTAAGATGGTATGTCTTTCCTCTTTTCAGGTTTCGTGACATGAGTTAGCAAAGCCCTTTTCGACACAGAATACATTGAGTGACATTAGTAAATAAAATCAAGTCCTTCGTAACGTACCAATTACGTGGGTAATACAACGTAATGACGAAAGAGGCTTAATAAAACCGATGTTCTGAAAACAATAAATAACATGTACCATTCGTGTCGTACAATCGAAACAATACCGATTTAAAGCAAAATGTGCAGAAAAACAAAGCCACATGAAACATTGTATACTATAAGACGTAGAAAAAACAATAAAACACATTTATGATAAGCAGCAAGTAACAAAGCACCAGTATTGTACCTGAAAAAAAGAAATCAACACAACCCCAAAACTGTACCCGAGGAAGTAAGACCCAACAACACTCATATTGTATCTGAGGAAAAACGACCTTATAACACAACACCCATATTTGTATTCTAGGAAGTAAGGCCGAACAACACAAGATACATGTTGTATTCGAGGAAGTAAGACCTTACAGCACAAAAAACATATCGTACGCGAGAGAGTAAGACCCAACAATATGACTATATATTATACCAGAGGAAGCAAGACTAAACAACACAAAACCCATATTGTACTTAAGGAAGCAGGACCAAATAACACAAACCCATATTGTACCCAAGAAAGCAGGACCCAACAACACAAAACCAATATTGCAGCCGAGAACGTACGACCCAACACCACATACCAATATTGTACCCGAGGTATTTAGACCTAATAACACAAAACCCATATTGTACCCGAGGAACAGGACCCAACAATACGACATCGATTTTGTATCCGATGAAGTGAGCCCTAACAACATAAAACCCATATTGTACCAGAGGTTTTACTTCCGCGGATAAAACAGTGGTTTTCTGTTGTATGGTCTAAGATGTACTTCATCTGGTACCATATGGGTGTTGTGTTGCTGTGTCTTATTTCCTCGGTTACGATATGGATTTGTGCTGCAAGGTCTTACTTCCTCAAGTACAATATTGGTGTTGTATTGTTATTTCTTACTTCCTTTAGTACAATATTGGTGTTGTGTTGATGGGTCTTACTTCGTCGGGTACAATATGGTTTTTGTGCCGTAAGGTCTTACTTCCTGAAGTACAATATAGATGTTGGGTCTTACTTCTACAAGTAAAATATTTGTTATGTGTTATATTATACCCGAGGAAGCAACCCAACAACACAACAACCATATTGTATATAAGAAAGAACGACCTAACAGCACAACACAAATATTGTACCTGAGGAAGTAAGACACAGCAACATAACCCCCATTTTGAACCCTAGGAAGTACATATAAGACCATAGAGCACGAAACCAATATTTTACCAGAGGAAGAAAGACCTAACAACACAAAACCCATATTGTACATGAGGAAGCAGCACCCAACAACACAAAACCAATATTGTAGCTGGGGATGTACGAACAAACAACACAACAACCATATTGTACCAGAGGAAATTCGACGCAACAACACAACACCCGTATTGTACCTGAGGAAGCAGGACCCAACAATAAAACACTCATTCTGTATTCGAGGAAGTGGAACTCACAACACAACAATCATATTGTACTTGAGGAAGTAAGACCTAACAACACAACAACCATATTGTACTTGAGGAAGTTGGACCTAACAACACAACAACCATGTTGTACCCGATGAGGAACGACCTAAAAACACAACACCCATATTGTACTTGAGGAAGTTGGAACCAACACCCATATTTTATCCGAAGACGTATGACCAAACGACACAAAACCAATTTTCTACCTGAGAAATTAAGAGCCAAAATCACAATACCCATAGCGTACCTGAGGAAAAAAGGCCAAACAGCGCAGCATCCATATTTTACCCGATGAAGTAATAACCAACAACGCAACACGTACCGGGAAGTAAAGCCATGCTGTCACGATACGTGTTCATTACTCCACAGATTTAAACCAGCTGTTGCAAGTTCAATTACAATAAAACATACACGCTAGCTATGTTGGATTTGTGAAGGTCGCTTACAATATCGGTCTTATACTGGTTTTACCACCTATACTCTCATGTAAAGAAGAATATGATCATATAAAAGTTTGTTTACAGGTCTAATAATTACTTCGATGCCAGACCTAAAAATATATAGAATTGTTCTTTCATGATTAAGGCTTTCTCGATTGCCATATTTAACCTATTTACATTTTAACTTGATGAAGGACATATTAAAACCCAAAGATAATGTTTTTGTCTATATACCTTTCTGTTTGCTTTTATCGCGTTACTCTTATAGAAATTACTAGAAGGTTTGATTGCAAATCGGTTGAAACCGTTTGTAGCAGACATGACGAAGCAATCTTCTATAAACCAAACACGGAAATCTCGCAGCAACGCAAAGCATCTTTTTTGAGAGATGAATCTCCTCGTCTCTGCCATAGAGTCAGACAGCAAAAGCTGTTCCCGTCGAATATTGAGTACATTTTTCAAACGAGGGAGAAAATAAATACTTATTTCTTAATGTGCCGTATGAATTTGTCTTTCGGTTTTTGAGTTTTGTTCAACGGGTGATAAAAACAATGAGAACGGTGGTTGTTCATGGCATTATGTACATAATATATTCTGAGCGATACTAATTGTGACAAAACATATGTAGTTTTGGCAGATGTATTATTGAAAAAGTCAGGGTTGTAGTAAAGCCAAAATGTACACCGAGGGAGTAGTTAACCAATGTCAGCATCCATACCGTATACAGGAATGTACAATGACACAACCTGCTCTAATACCGATGGTGTAACATGAGAGTAAATAAATCAACAACAGTATACCGAAGGGCGTTATAAAAAAAAACGACATGAATTATCTTAATCATGAGTGCAGTAAAGAAATTCATATAATTTAACGAATCGCGATATAAATCATGAAACATAACAGAACAAACAGTGTAGTAAACAATCAAACAACACACATATATAGTTTACACAACGTGGTCGGTTGATTAACATGTTCATCTAACTACTGGTAGTGGTAATTTTCAAATTTCTATAAAAGCACGATGTTATCCTAGAGAAAATTAACTAACGGGAGTTAGATAAACATGTTTATCGACCGACACGAGTTATTTTTATTGTTTCTACCACTATATTTCTAACTGACGGGGGCTGGCTGGCTGGCCTCTACTTG
The DNA here is from genome assembly GCA_032360845.1 of Crassadoma gigantea. Lineage (NCBI taxonomy): Eukaryota > Metazoa > Mollusca > Bivalvia > Pectinida > Pectinidae > Crassadoma > Crassadoma gigantea. The sequence goes on from JAULCA010321014.1 coordinate 20,970, forward strand.
TTTACATGCACCCACGCGTAGTAATATACATGTGTATTCAAAAGTGTGTTTAACTCCATCATATTCAAAACACATAACATTAGTTGAAACGCTATGAACCATTGGTTTCGTTTAAAAAAAATAGTAATCAAAAGAGAACATTTAATAATGTAACACAAGATCAAAACAGTCGAAAAGTAGTGCGGGGTAAAAGTGCATATTTTCAGCCAATAACAATGCGAGAAGATGTTAATCAACTCCACAGCTTGTTTATCAACCGGAAATGCAGACAAGCAATCGTCTGAAAATTGATAAGTGGCAATAGTGGGAGAAATCAGAATAAACAATGAAACATACACACATAGCAAACAATAAACCATACGCATAGCAGAGAAGAGTTAACAATTAAATGACACACATAGAAAACAATAAACACACATATAGGGATTGAACGGCATTTTCCCATGCTAGTATGAACGTATGCCAGTATCAACGCAAAGTGTTTTCACACCCTAGCCAAACCCCGACTACAAACCCTACGTACATTATGAGTGTTCCGTGTAATAACAATATTTGCTTCACAATTGGCTGTAAAATATGTTTACTTCACACGTAACTACCTTTTTGACCTACAAATGTGCCTAAAAGTGTACCCCGAAATAGTACAAGAGAAATTGGACTAAGGGAATTGGAAAGGTAAGTCGTTGCTGTTCGTCAGATTCAAGTTACGATCTCGATGACAAACCCAGGAAGTGACAACTATACCACAACCACACCTATGGAAATCATAAGATAAATACAAAATTCATAATTCACAATGATTAACCGTATGAAGATTATAAAGACACTGCATCAGTTATCGTCTCTCGTGATTAAACTATCTAGTCAATAGTCATTCGGTTCACCTCGCCCCGATGACAGTTTATTCCATAGATGACCGAATCGGCCGAGGTGTTCCGTTGAGTCAAAAGTATGTAGCGGCCATTGCGTATGTTTATGTTATAACACAATTATGTCTCCACATATTATTAACGAACCATACTTACTTCGAGGTATATATACAAATAGCTTCAGTTGTTATATGTTTAAAAGAAAACCTTTGTTATCCTGATATTTGAGATTGAGGCCCATTTCGTTTGAAATTGATACATAAATAGACACAAAATTGTATGATCTCGTTTAACTCATTATTAAACGCTATTGCTGTAAAGTAAAGGCAACAAATTATGGCAAATGAGAAATAAAGCAGATACAGAGTGCTCGAATATAATGTATCAAAATATCCTCAACATACCATTTTCTAGAACTTGTAGCGGCCTTCAATGGCCCTTTTAGAATGCTAGAGCAGACGATATTTTGTCATCCTTGCAGGTTATTTACTAGACTGTACATGTACAAAACTGTGCATGCTATAAAGGTAAAACCGTGTCGTCACTTTTTCTATTCAACTGAATTTTAAACCAATTATGACAATTTCAGACATAACAAGACATGCATGTTTAGTATGTGTGATTTGTGAAGGTAGGTGACAGTGCTGGTTCTACTCTTTATTAAAATACTTGTACTGGCATACAATATAAGAACAGTTATTTCATTATTTAGATTCTGAGGTGTCGCTATTATTTCTTATTATATCTCAGGTTTGACGCATACTTTACCGATGGTCTCACTCGAATTATATTGCTAATTTACATAGGGAGTAACAGAGGTTGCGTCTATACATTAAGTACATTAACGTTTTTCGTATTTACTTTATTTACCAATACAGTGTAACAGGGGAACTTGTGATAGTTATCTCAAGTAACGAGATACATTTTATCAATTTCCGTAACGTATATTTTACTAGGGACTCTTCTCAGAGAGCCATACGCCATGGTGTTAAATTTAAAACAATGTTGATGTTAAACTTCTCCGAAAATACAGTATTTCCATGTGTTCTGTATAAGTACATTACGGTATTTGGTTTGTTTGTTTAGTGCTATTTTTATCAAAAGCTTGGGTCATTAAAGGACGTGTCTGAATGTTTGTTGTGTATACCATGTTTGTGTTTGTGTACTGAAGGCTATTTGTTGGATAAATTATACTAGCAACGGGCAAACTAGTTTTTGGAAGTACTTAAAATGCTGACCATTTCGCAGGAATAGGTACTATTAAAAAGAAGCTGATATGATCCGGCCTAGGCCTATTACTTTTACCAGCTAAACTTCATGTCAACACTCATGCTACTATTATGAGGCATTTGCAAAGCAAAGCGCAAGGAACAAAAACGTTTTCTAGTTGCGGTAAATCTACAAAGCAGTCTTTCTGGACCGCGTCCGTTTCAATATTTAAGGCGGGGTACGGCCTGCAATGCCCTTGTAAAGGGTACGCATCTTTTGATTTATCGACGGGCCACCTGCCGTTATGTTTATTCGCTTATGTGGACTAAGTGGGTTTAATATCACTGACAATGGTTTCCCAAACGCTGACAGATTCTCCAAAATTTACTTCAGAAATATATTAGAATTATTATATCTTTTAAGGACACGATCGCACCTTTCAGACATCAGCATTAAGGCAACCCTTAAACGTTGGAGCATGTGAACGTCAACATAGGATTGGTGCGTCCGTATCAGCGCTGATTTAGTTGGGGTTTGAAATAGTACACTAAGGCCTAATACTTACCTCTCGGTTTCGATTTTGTACTATTCTCAATCGCTATGGGCGTGGATGGTTGCCATTCTGGTTAGTTTTTGATCAAGTCGCGATTCGAATAAAACCATACGTTTTTAAGTTTCTTACCAAGAATAGGAGGTAAAGGCGAACGCGAAACACTGAAAAAGTTAGAAGCATAGGGAAGAATGGAAGTTGATTGATACTTACATATGTATTTTGAAAATTGGAGGTAGAAAGTGGAACAAGGTCAAGAAAATATTGGTGTCCTCATAGTACCTACTAGCTTTACAAAGTACATATATGTAAATATTATAGATTCCCGTAACATGTTATTGTGTAGAGAACCAGTGTCCACAGTGTCGCATGAGTAAGTACACCTTGGCACACAAAGCTGAGGTAGTCTTTATAGCAAGTAATGCTTTCACTTGGAGAGATATAAACAAAAAATACAAAGTGTAGCCAAATGTGTAATGAAAATGAACCAACATCCATCCTTTAGTCTAAGGTTTAGATCACAAAGCAAACCCTCGTAGTGCACCTTAAAAAGTATCAAACACTAATAAAACGCTGACAGTGAAGGGTGTTTATGAACATCACAACACCTACAGTGTAGGGGTTCACGACCGACACACCACACATAGTTTAGAGAGTTCGCAATCATGACAAAACTTACAGTGTAAGGGTTCACGACCGACACAACAGACATAGTGTAGGGAGTTCTTAACAGTCACAAACCTACAGTGTATAGGATCACGACAAACACAACAAACATAGTGTAGGATTTTACGACCGATACAAAATCCTTAGTTTAAGGTTTTCACGACCATCACAAAAACCACAGTTTAGGGGTTC
>JAULCA010321126.1:0-12636 GCA_032360845.1 Crassadoma gigantea
AACTCGGGTATTTGTCTTAAAAGGGGGCATCTACAAAAAAAAAAAAACAACAACAACAAAATGCATTTATCTTACACCATTCTCCAACACACACATCTTTTTTTCTTCGACGGTGTGAAAATATAAACATTCAGGTTACCCTTATTATTTTTTTAAATGAGTGTTTTCTTTTACTTTGTCCTTATATTAAACATTTACCTTGTCACAACTTCAGATGCATGCGAGTCCTCTGCTGTTCTCAGTGTCAGATATATGGGTTATAGCGATCAGGCTATCCAGTGTGTCAAGAAAAACCTACAAATTGGAAATGGTAATTATTCTGTGCTTTAACATTCAAGAATATTTATCAAACAAAGAGAAGCAAGCATGTAGAATAAGTCTTTTATCTAGTGTTCTGGTTCAAGACCTTATACATGTGTTATTAAGAAAAGCTGTGGATAGAAAAAAATTCTTCTTGATGTGTAGCGTGCTGGGGAAAACCGAAGTGAAAACGTAAGCGCAGTTGTTCTGGATTGCATCCCAATCATTGTCATAAAATAATACTGTGTTTTCATTATATATAAATGCACATCTTGACTGGTCTAATATTGTCGCTAAATGTACATTGTATTTATAAATTGATAAGCAATGCAAAGTTAATTTAAAACTTAAATTATAAATAAGCAAAACTATATTTTTGCTGTCCGGGTTTGTTCAGACGCACAGTAAGTTTAGGATAAAATGGCAAAAAAGAACAGTGTTTCATAATCATCTAGTCATTGTTTTGGAAAAACTCATATTGTTTGCTTTTCCAGTAAATGTGACTGCGGCCTCAATTATGGAAGCTATTTTAAAAATTGAAGAATGCGATACCAATGAAGTTCGTTGTATATTTTGCCGAAACGCGGGCAACTTTCCGGCAGATAACAGTAAGTTAATACCGGCTGTATTAAGTTTATATTCAATACATATGTATGATCAAAGTTAGATTCTTTATGCAATTTGCCTTAAAGTTTATTGTCTGTTTCACAAATCAAATTCTCGCGGTATTGATATTAATATAAATATATTTTATTATAGGCACTGCGATGTCTAAAATACTTCGCCCAAGTATTTGCAAACGATGTCTGAAGGATAGAACCCAACCGCAAAAAGTAAGTATTTATTTCGAATTATTTCATGTCATAAAACGTCTTTTGTCCAATATATATGACCCCGATGCCTCGTGTTTGAAGTGATATATCGTTATAAAACATCATTTAACAAATCCAATAGTAAAGCTCACCTGTGTGCGCTGAACTTCTGGAATATGTCATTCCTAAGTAAGAATGTTCTTTTGCACGCGCCGGTCCTCTGTATGTCTTCATTTCAAAACAGGCAGCACAAATTTATCATTTCTGATCCTATGAGCAGTTGACATATTTTGTCACTTTAACCTGGATATTGCTGGAGGATCTTTCAATTTCAATCGATATCTGGTCAACAGACTATAAACAATAAATAATAATAATAATAATATACATTTATATGAGGCCCTATATAATTTGTAAAATTACTCGAAAGCACTTAACATCATATGGATACTAGTGTAATGGTTATAATTGGGAAAACATAAACAAATGATTACAATCAATGTGATACATCTAAGCAAGCAATGTCCATATAATTGAACAAAATAAAAGGGTAGTATTAACATGACATCTTTGCAAGGATTCTGAAATGAGAAGAGGTGAGTTTTGATGTCCCTCTTGAACTTGGCCAGGGTATTTGGTTTTGTAATAGCAGATGGTAAGCTATTCCACAACGTGGCCGAAACCCTCCCAAAGCATCTGATTCCGTAGATCACAGTACGAGATTTTTGGTTTGGACACACAACAGAGATTCTGACTCCGGCCGCATTCATCGTGACCGCTGATACAGGGTAACAAGCACCTGTAGATACCGAGGAATTGTTCCATTCAGTGCCTAGCATGTGTACACCAGAATTTTGTACTGTGACCCGTACTGTACGGGTAACTAGTGCAACGAATAAAGCGCTGATGTGATGTATTCTCCCTTTCGAGTACGAGTAACAAACCGTGCTGCTGTGTTCTGGACCCTCTGTAGACAACTAATTAGTTTGTCTGATATACATGTACCACAGAGTAGGGAGTTACCATAATCTAACCGAAAGGTGACAAGTGAATGCACCAAAATCTTGCATGCACCCGCAGTTATAAACTGCCGAATACAGCCGATGTTCCTGATCTGGCAGTAACATGATTTGGCAATAGCGTTCACTTGTTTCTCCATGTTCAGTGAACTATCAAAGTATACCCCTGGGTTTTTAACAGTTGTAACAGTCTCAATAGTCCTTGTACCGACCTTGAGCTGGGGAGCCATAGTTTGCTGACACTTTGGGGAAAAGACGATGAGTTCCGTCTTTTCCTGATTAAGCTTAAGCATGTTGGCGATCATCCAGAAACTGATATCTGTTCTATATAGCTTCCAGGCTTTCTGAGACTGTATTCCAACTGTCCTGCGGTTTGATGACCGTGTAAAGTTGTGTGCCATCGGTCTAGCAATGATAGCAAAGGCTATGGTGACGACAAATCTCTCCAGTCGGTTTGGAGTACATACAATATTTACGTGGTCCTAACACCGACCATTGAGGTACCCAAAAATCTAATACTGTCATCGTTCATTCAGATAAGACCGTATCTAGTACAGTGCAGTATCAGTCACTCCAAAGGGGTATTCCAGACGTCGATAAAGTATGCCATGGTCGATGACGTCAAATGCGGCTGACAAGTCCAGTATGACGAGCACCGCTCTGTACTTGTTATCCAATGCAGAAAGCTATATCATTATGTACACGTAGGAGGGCCGTCTCAGTAGAGTTTCCCATGCGGTAGGCCGATTGCATGTTGTCAAAAAGACTGTTTGCATGGAGATAAACCTCTAAACGCCGGGACACAACCTCCTCAAAGATCTTAGACAGAAAAGGCAGATTTGAAACTGGACGGTAGTTCTTAAACTCCTCCTTGTCCATTCCAGGTTTCTTTAACAATTGTTTGACATCTGCCTTCTTGAAACAAAATGGAAAATTTGACTCAGCCAATAATTTGTTCATGATTGAGGTAATCAAAGGAAGTAGTGCTTCAAGACATTGCTTTAATAGGTCTGAAGGCAGTAGATCAAGCTCACAAGACTTCGATTTCGAGGTCATAATGATGTTGCGCAACTCGTCTTGGGTTGTTGGTGAGAGGTTTGCCATGGTTCCCCATCAAATGCAATATCAACAGTCATGACAGAGGTGTCAATGACAGCAGAAGAGTTCGCTTCGCCAATATTTGTTCCTGATTGAGCTGATTTAATCCAGCCAGAAAGTAATCAATGAACTTGCTTGCTAAGTCTTAACAGAATTACAGCTTGGTAGGACAGTTTCGCCTTTCTGTCCCATTAGCTCTTTGGTGAGCTGTTGATGATCCTTGCCGCATTCTTCGATTCCTTTTGAATGATAAGTCTTCTTTTACTGGAAGAGTAGTGAATCAGCTAGCCGACATTGCTCCCTATAAATCTGTTAGTGATCGGTAAATTTGGTCCCACGCCTCTGTCTCTTTGTTTTTCTACGGTTCTGTTTTTCTACGCGGAGAGTTTCATTATACCAAGGGACATTCGGTTTCACAGTTATCACCTTAGTCTGCAGAGGTGCGTGATTCTCTAAAAGGGCTTCTTTACCAGATGTGTATGCTTTAACAAGATCATCAACCTTCAGTAGATTGAAGGGCGGAACAAGACTGAATGTCATTGTTGAAATTTGATATTGTTTCGCAGATTTTCCGGAAGCTCACCTATTTCCTTGCACGATATGGCTTACTGTAATTCAGTGTTGCGTGAACAGCAAGATGATCACCGGTTCCCCTTTACGTCACTTAGACATGGATAAATCACTGAAAACCATGAATAACTGAGTTATCTTCCCTCGTTATGACCACATCCAGTGTTTGGCCATGGGTGTGTGTAGCTTCTCTCTTGTGCTGAATCAGACCCCTGGAATCTAGTAGACCAGAGAACTGGCGGACACTGACATCATGCTTTATACCAAATATTTATTTAAATCTATCAAATTCACCGATCTATCGACATCGCTCGTCACTAAATTAAATGACGAATTTGACAGATGTACAAGCACTATTTCAAATCATATTCGTTGTTTGGTTTGGTTTGGTTTAGTATTGTTTAACGTCTTATAAACAGCCATGGTCAGATAAGGACGGCCTCCCCTGTGTGCAAAATGCATGCGTATAGTGTATTCGTGTGTGTTTTGGGAGGCTGCGACATGTTTGTGTTTTGTGTCCTTGTATATAGCGCGGAACTGATATGATGCCGACTTTATAGAGCTACCTCACTGAAACATGCTGCCGAAGACACCCAGCAGGACATCCTAACCGGTCACAGTATAATGACAACGGGCAATCCAGTATTTTTTTACTACAAAATTGCTGAGCGTTAAGCAGGAGTAGAAACTACCATTTTTTTACATATTTTGGTATGTATCGGCCACGGAACAGAACGAAAGGCCTTTCTTATAGGGACGAACGCTCAAAGTGAGGCATTCGCAAGGGAGATATTAGGAAGAAGAAAGATTTAAAAAAGAGTTAGAAATATAAGATTCCTTATTTGATGCCCCTTACGATCATGCAATAGGGGGATTGAATTTTGTTTTCATGTACAATGCAACAATGAATAGTAGTAGCTGATCTATATATCCTGTGGAACGCGTTAGCGTTCCTCAGAAGATACGTAGATCAGCTACTGTTATCCATTGCCGCAATGTACATGAAAAATATCCACTCAATTAATATACAATGTATTTACATCACGATTAACTACGATAAGAAAATTTACTTCACTTTTTTTAGATTTTATATTTTTAAAATAAGTATCGGTCTAAAAACCGTATAAAATGAACAGCCAGAACTCTAGCTTTCCTCCCATCGCGTTCGTTAGGGGTGTCAGTTTTACTGAAAGTCGATTTAAACTTCTTAAATATGTAAAGTAACTTAGTTTAGGTCCAAATATTGCTGCAATAAATTCTCAGATCCCTTTGAACCTGAGATTTGGGTGTTATAAAGTTCGTGACAACGAGGAACCGATTGCGAGTTTGAAGTCAGTAGTTTTTATATGTCAATGTTATGGGTTTTTTATAATTTCAAATTAGAAAGAAATATTTTTTAATTTTATATTAAAAAGAATTATAATAATAGTATAATGGTGAACTATTTATGATTCTTGTAATGTTTGTTTTTATTTCTTGCAACTACGTTATCTCGGAGAAGGAGAAATAACTCTTCTCAGAAACGGTATTATGCGTAAAAGTATGAACTGGACATTGTGTGTGAAGTCAGCTGACTGGTTGCAAGAGAATCGTTGTATTCATACTGTATTCATAGTCTAATGGCTGTTGTGTTTTGTTGGTAGATTCATATAGAGAACAAACATCAAGAACGTAAATATATTCCTATATCTAATAACAGCTGGATGTCGAATATTTGTAAACTAATAGATTATTTACATATCTACTCAATTTTGACATAGTATGCTAACTAAACAGTCTGAGATTATCCAGTTTGTTGGCTCATAAATACGACTGCAAACAAGCGCGTTTTGTTCAGAAGTCCTTCATCAATATAAAAACGGATTACCATGGAAAAGCGGCAACATTTTCAATTACATTGGCACATTCGGTGATATTATTATTGTAAATTTTCAAAACAATTAAAAAGCATAGTGAATGTAAATGAATTAATCTCGTTCTTTCGATGTTTAAGGACATTTTTTTCGAATTTCGAATATAACTGCTGCTACCCGCTGAATGATAAGTAATAGTTTGTTTCGCCCTTTGACATATAAAAAAATTTTAAGTGCTTACTTACTCACTTTTATATACACCCACTTATTCCCTGCTTTTAAATTCGTCCTTATGTAAAAACGCAAATAACGTGAAAATAAAACACAAACCTCCGTTTACAATTTTAAAAAGTCTCGATCTATCTGGTAGTATTCACCTTGGTATCAATGCGTCTTTATATTTCCAGGAAGACATCACCAAGATAATCACGGAACTTGGATACTCAAATGCGTGTGCTACAGACGAAAGCATGTCTATCATCCTAAAACTTATTGGCCGTCGTTTTCCCGAATATCACATACCAAGTGATATGAACATTTTTTTTGTTAAAAATGGTGTTCAGCCATTAAATGTTTCAAGGAAGTTTGCTCAAGTGATTTTTGTGCCACCAAAATCATCCGATGATTCATCTGAAAATAACAAAAGTAATCGGGACAAAGGTATCGGTCACTTGATGCTGTTAACCAACATTGGTAGTCGAAAAAAAATTCAGCTTATTGATAGTCTTCGACACCGTCCTCTGACAATGAACAATAGCGTTCAAGATATTATCAAACACCTAATCGGGCATGAGAAAGCGCAAAACGACGTAGAGGAACTAACCGTTTCAGCACAAATTGGGAATATCGATTGCGGATTGTACGTTATAGCTAGATTGATCGATATTTGCCTTGGGAATATTAAAAAGCTAGAACGTGTTGTCTATAACCAGCAATACATGAGAAGCCATCTTATTGTAACAATAAAGAATCTTTTTGAAAACAAATCAATAGAAGAGTTTCCTGCTATAATCATCGACGGCGAAAAGAGACAGAGTGAAAAGTGATATAGTTGACTTATCTGTCGTGCATCTAACCTTATAAGCAAAGGAAATTTAACATTGAAAATATATTGGCGTCTCAAGCTATCTAGAACTTAACATAATGCAGCGTTATTTCCACTAGGGATGAGTTCTTATCTAATTAAAACTAAGTTTTAGACTCTTCTGAAAAGGGTATTTCTGGGTAGCGTAATGTTGAGTGCTTAGGAAGTTATCTCAATCTAATGAGATATTGATTTGAGACGTCATCACTGTATTTGCACCTATTTGGGACTTTGGATAATTCCTTTGCAATACATCGACTTGTAATGTTTATTAATGAGTTACCTTTTAATAGTTGAAGTCACTGACAGACGTGCTTTCTTGTGTGTAAATGTAAGGCTATGAGCAATAATTACTTTCTGCCTTTAGCAAACGCTCAACACCAAGTCCAATATAAGTGTGTTGCCAGATGAGGAAAGAAATGAAACAGCTGTAAGAATAGAAAATAACATACATGTTTAAAGATCCTAAATGTTTTTTTATGGATGCAGAATATTTACGTATTCGTCGCTTTTGTAATTCCAAGTGGAGGGCATAAAACAATGCTCCGATTATGTCCCTCACGACATAGGGAGAATTTTATTGTACAATGTATGCATACCTTACCATATGTCCAATAACATATACACATTTTTTATGTGACATGTGTGTAATTTGTAATTATTCATTGTTTTGATTTTGCTATAATATTATTTTGTCAATAATTTAGCTGATTTTTTGCAATCATGCTTTCCCTTCATGCGTGCATGTGTGTATCTGCTAGGCAACAAAGGCTACACTAACAAATTCCCTATTCTGTAAAGATAATCCACATTCGTAGCCTTTTTAGATCAATCAGTGGGTAACAAAAGGTGTATCATTTCTTAATTCTATGCACGCAGGGGTCATAATGGTCAAAATACACACCCCACATATATATATATATATACGTAATAGAATAAGACAGGAATTTCTTTGACTTCCCTAGCGCTTTCCCCTCTTCAGCGGTTTATCAGGGGGATGATTTATTTACGTTGACAGGACTGTCAGCGTGAATAAATCATTTGTCCTGTCAATGTTGTTTTTTTCTGATTCTATACATATGTATATAAATAGCCCAAATCTAGGCCCTTAGACATAGAAAAAAACATACTACAAGTATATCCTGAAATTCGTTTATTTCTACGTAAGATATTAAGTATAAAATAACTCTCAATATTGAATTTATAGTTTGCATGTTGACATAACTTCTTCAATTGTTTTCAGCCAACTTTTTGGTATTACTTCCTGAATTATTGATAATTCTGACAGCCAATTAATTTTATTTTTGAGATTTTCATAATCATTCTGTTATTCATTTTTACACTGTTATGCAGTAAACCCTTGATTGTTATGATACCAGACTCTATCCATGTTTTAAATAATAATGTTTTTCCTTTCACCTTTATGTTTTTAGTTCCCCATATGATCTGTGATAAACATGTTATTGTAGTGTTTTGGTTCTTTGTTTAATTTTCTGAGTTTTATCCATGTTGATATGATTTCATAGAAGAAAGGAAATATTTCATTCTTCACTCTTTGATTTGGGCCAAACATAACTAGCTGTAATTGTTGAATAACTTTCCATAGGGCTTTTTCCCCTGATACAAGCTTTTTACCCAATTTATCCTTAATGCGTCAATGTGAGGTCTTATATCGATTGAATTTAGTCCTCTATCTCTGTTTGCTCTGATCATTGTTCTCCTTTTTATTTTTTCTCTATTTCCATCCCATATGTATTTGTAAATTATCTTTTCAAAATCTTAAATTGTGTTTGTGGGAATTTATATTACTGAAATAAGGTATGTTAGCTGTGGTTGAAGTAATTATTTCACTATTTGTATCATTCCAATTAAAGTACGTTTTCTTGTTTTCAAGTTGTTCACAAGTTTTTGTCCAACTTTTCTTTCCAATTGATGTCTAACATTTGTTGCTTATTTAAACCAAAATGCACACCTAGGGGTTTGATCGATTTCTCAGTCCATGAGATTCCTTCAAAATTGTCATCAGTCTGTGTTTGTGTGCTTAATCTGAGCTCTTTTGATATTTCTCTATTTAATAATAACCCAGAAAAAGTGTCAAATGTGTGTTTCTATTATATCTAAAGACTTAGTGATATAATGTTTTGACTAAAGGAAAAGCGTCGTGTCATCTGCCAGTTACACATTGAGTAATGTTTTTGGTCGCCAATTTTAAGGTCACTTGAGACACTAATCGCCTTTTGTCGGTCGTCGTCCATCGTGCGTCCGTAAACAATTTTACATTTTCAACTTCTCAGAAACCCCTTTAACCAATTCCAATCAAATTTTGGAAGCAGGGGCTTAGGGACGGGGCCAAACAGTGTAAAATTGTCCAAAATTTCAAAAATCTTCTCCCAGGATCCAGATAATTATAGTAGAATCAAATACTCTTCATTAATGGAAGGATTTTAAGGTGCTGTACCAAAATTGTGAATTTCATGACTCTGGAATTTCTCGTTTACCCCTGTGGAGGGGGTAAACTTTACTATAATTCATATAGGGTAATCACATTTTGGACCAACATTTGTTTAATTAACATTGGAATTAATTCAAACTTGTTTAGCATTACCAGTATTGGATAGCAGTTAGATGGTATGCACCTATCAGCCCTGACTGACCCCACGGGGTTGTTGGGTGGGGCCAAAAAGAGTCGAATTGACTGGAATTTCAAAACTCTTCCCCTCAAGACCTAGATATAGTAGAATCAAATACTCTTCATAGATGGAAGGGTCCAAAGGTACGCTACCAAAATTATGAATTTTATGACCCAAGGGTCTCAAACTCCCCGCAGGGGAGGGGTAAACTTAACTATAGTTTATATAGGTTTTTGAGCATAATTTGTTTAATTTCCATTGGAAATCATTCAAACTTGGTTATAATTATCAGTTCTGTATGGAACTTTGATGGTATGCACATATTGACACTGGCTGACCTCCTGAGGCTGAATGTGTCAAATGAATGCAAATTTCAAAAGTCTTTTAACCCGATTTCAGATACGGAAGAATCAAATACTCTTCATGGATGGAAGGGTCTTAAGGTACTTAACCACAATTACGAATTGTAACCCTCGATGTTAACGTTTGCCTATGGGGAGAGGGTAAACTTTTCTATAGTTTATATAGGAAAATGCAACTTTTTGGTATATTTTGTTCATTATCTACTGGAAATGATTTTCCTTTTCATTTGGCAACATTGATAACATCAGTTTTAACACATCTCAGGTGACCGTTAAGGCCCATTTGTCTCTTGTTTAAATTAACTAGGTCGCCTTTTTCATAAATTAAAGAAAGAATTCCCTGTCGTTGAAATTTTGAGCTTTCATGAAAACAAGTTATAATGATATTTTCCAGGTATGGCAAAAACTCTATGTAAAACCCTACCGTTAATCCATTTAGTCCTGGAGATTTATTCAGTTTCATATTGTTTTTTGCATTATTTTCAGTTGTGATAAGTCCGTCACAGTTTTTGCTTTCATTTGTTTTCCCAGTATTTTATCAAGTGGTGTATTTTCAATGTAGTTATGTAACCTTGTTGAGTCTATATTATTTCAAATCTACAGTTTCTCATCAAATTGTTTCAGTCTTTTCAGAATATCATTTTGTTTTGTGAGTATAGTTTAATCGTCATTTTTTTAATATTTGCTTTTGATTTTTGTGATTGAGGTTTTTTTTTAGTGAAAACAAATATTTAGAATTTGTTTCACCTTCTTCAAGCCATTTTATTCTTGATCGGATTGTTCGCCGTATGGTTTTCTATCATATAAGCTTTTGATTTAGTTTCTAATTCATTTATAACATCACTATTTTCATTATATGTTAGTTCATGTAGTTTTTTAATTGCATTATCTGTTTTTGTAATTTCATTTTTCACCTCCTTATTTTAGTATTATTAATGGAAAATTAACATTGTTATTATTTTTGTGCGTTATATTTCTATTTGTTCGATTTGATGTTAAATGGTTTGCTCTTATTATACAGTATAGTGTAATGGGTATCTTATTTGTTTGTACATAAATCAGTGTATTGTATTGTTCTGGAAGTTTCGAAATTTTGTACATTTAGGCTGCACACGTCCGTGATTCCAGTTGAGTTAAGACTAAAATTTCTGAATGTCATGTGGAAATAGAAGTGTAAAATTTCCAACAAAATACACGGAGAATGAAATTCGTGAGTTTCTTACCTTGTGCTATCCACATTCAGTCTAACAAACCATGTCCTGTAGGTCCTTAAGGCTACTAGGATTCGACTTTATGTGTACAATGATCCCTTCTAACATTTTCTTTCGGGTATAAATGTTACGTTTTTGAACACGCGTTTTATTAATATTTACGGTGAACTTTTCACGTTATGAGAAAAATCCTTGCAGACTTCAACAAACAAAATGCCATTGTGTGGTAGTGGATATTGAGATTATTTCCTTTTGCTCCGACAGTATGGTGCCGGAAACTGGTTCGTTTTTACTGTTATTGTTGAACCCCAGGAAAAATAAACATTGTGGAATTTATATGTCATCTTAAATGGATAGTAAAGAAACTTGTTTATATTTTTACATTCAGGCGCCGTTACTTTATAAACCCCACAGTTAAGCTAACCATTTGTTGAGTTGTTTCTATATATGGTATCGTATTTTGATTTTAGTTTTAGTTGTTCTAAAATACAACACCAGAAGGAATCTATGTTTAACCTAACACTAACGAAGTGTGTCTAATAATATACATGCACTATCCTCGTGGTTTGGTTTGGTTTGGTTTATTTTTGTTTTACGTCCTATTAACAGCTATGGTCATTTAAGGACGTGCCAGGTTTTGGTGGTGGAGGAAAACCGGAGTTCCCGCAGAAAAACCACCGACCGACGGTCATTACCTGACGACTGCCCCACGTAGGTCTCGAACCCGCGACCCAGTGATGGAGGGCTAGTGGTTGCAGAATGTCAGACGCCTTAACCACTTCGCCACCGCGGCCCCTTTCCTCGTGTTACCGGTTTCCGCACACTTAAGAAAAAGTCATGATTTCGTACTCATATCGATAGAAAACAGTTGAAATTACGGATGACTGTCACCGACCTATACACAATCTACTAATGGAAACAAAAATCTAGCAACGTAAAACTGTATTAAAAATTAAAACAGAACAAACAATTTTAACAATTTTCTCCCGTCGGATGAAGCATTTCATATGTTTTTTTTAATTTAGTGTTCAAAGAAAAATTACTCGAATACACTAAAATGAAATTCTCTACGTTGGCCTGGCGGAACAATAGCTAAGTTTGGTATAGAAAAATATCTTTGATCGTTAAAGTTGGTACCAAAAGAGATTTTTAAGAATTTCACATTTTTCGTTGACTTTTAATATGTCAACTTGAACGAAAAAAAATATTTATTTTATTTATTTAGTTTTGATAGAATCTGTCATTGTTTTTTTGTTCAGTCTTATATCAGTTTAGGTTGATGGCGAGTTATTTCTAATTTTATTCTGTTTGAAATTGGTGAAAATTGAAATTTCTTTGCAGTACAAAATTTACTTTTCGTTCTGAACAGTGTTTATCGATATATATTTACAATTGCCACTGTTTCAGAATCGATAACGTAAGTGTGGGCAAGTCTGTTTATTTCTCAATAACTTGGGTTTAGAATGTAACCCAGTTGACCACTTATGAATATATACATATGTAAATACAGTGCAACTTCCTTAAACCAGCCCTTCCCAAAACCGAACACCTCTTCATACCGGACAAACGTATGATGTACGGAAATGTTCCTTCTTTATTAAAGTAATAAAACACTTCCTTATACCGAACCCTCCGAATTCCGAACACTGAACCAATTTTGTGTCCGGAATGGGTAGAATATACTAAAGTGTACTTCT